>JAUOZQ010000688.1:0-26926 GCA_030710315.1 Anomotaenia brevis | reverse complement strand
CATTTCAATTTATTAGAAAAAGAGATGACACATTGTAGGCTGGATGCCTGAAACCCTACTTAATTTACAAGAAGAGGGTAATCAGGACAAGCCAATTTCACTGACATGGGCCTAGTGCTTAAGCGTCAGGAGATGTCTCCCCTGCCGTCACTCGTCAACCAATTTTCAATGGCTTCACCGGCCCACTGACGCTAAGTGTTGGCACCTGCCGAGATCACCAGATATCATCCTCCGTATCGACTGCTTCTGTGGTCTCTGTCCTCGAGAATATCACTAATAACCATGCCACTTGTACTAATATTTTAAATCCTTTTCATTTGGATTTGCACAAGACTTCCTTCTCCTTATACTGATTTAAATGTCCCAGTTCTTCAGAAAATCCCAGATTCCCGAATCTCCCACCATGCAATTTTAAGTCCAACTACAGTGTTTCAGCCACAATCTGGAATGAAAAACTCAAATGTGAAGTAACAGTTATGTCACACACACCTTTTCTTTCGCAGAGCTAATCTTCATTTCTTACCAGCAACAGGGTCACATATACGTGGAAAAGATGCTTCCATTGTTTGCAATGTTCCCAAAATCATCAATTCATTCATTGAGTGGCACACGAAAACGTGTACCATGGACAATCAATATTGCCTAGGTAACAGAGCAGACAAGCGGCCCTAAACTCCCATATTCTCTACACCGGAATACCAATGCCTTCTCTGAGCTCCCCACAATGCCAAGTGCAACCATCATTTCTATTTAACAATTATTGATGCTCGCAGTAATTAAAATCACCACAAAGAAGACGGCTAATCTTCGTTCACTATATACAGCAGTTAATTTAAAGCCTAAAAATCGAACAAAACAAGTAAGTTTTTATTCTTTCAGTTTATACTTGCATAGATTTACATGCAAATCCTCTTAAAAGGGACTCTCTAAGCCACTGTGCAGGCAGGCATTTTTCTCAAGGCCAGAGGCAATTTCACCTCGTTTGTAAAATCAGAGGCACCAAAAGAGAAAGAGGTCATGCAAATCACTCGGTTTGACAGCCGAGTGCCATCGGTGACGCTTTTCTGTCAAAAGCCAAACGGCCATTTATCTGCACACCCTGCCAACCTTTAAGTGGCTGCATGACTCGAAAAAGAATGTTCCGAAATCGTGCCTCAGATGATGCAATCTCGGCTTTTCATTAGTTGCGTACTATTCGAAGATATAATTCGTCCGCATGACCAGAATCTTCGCAGGCTACGATTAATGCATCCTAACCTAACCTAACCTAAACCAATCTAACAGATGTCCATCATCGCTGACAAATGTAATGACAATGAATATGGCAGAGTATGTAGCATGACTCCATCTTCAAGATTTGCGTGTATCAAAGTGATTTAATGTCTAATAAGCCTGGCTTTACACTAGAAACCCGATTAATTGGTCCGTTTTACAATTTCTGCGTGCTAATTGCTGGTGCCTAGGCAAAATTTAGCATCACAAATAAGATGATTAATTTTCATGGTGACACATAACCACAACGTGAAGTTGTTTGTCATATATCATTCGACTTTTCTCAATTAGCCTCAGAATGGCATGTTATTAGTACTGCTGTATGATTTTTAAAGCCAGGGGTCATTACAATGCCCTATGAACATACTGACAAAGGCTATAAAATTTCCACATTCTCTTAATGCGACACGATCCAAACCCAACTGAACAAATGCGCTCTGGACCATTCTGTAGAATTCAAAACTTTACCTTTGGTAACAGAATGCAACCGACAACTAGGCTTTGACTTCGTTTCATTTCTCTCGTGAAATAACTTAAAGAGAGGAGCCCACTTGTTGGCTCCTATTTTAAATTCAAAGATTTATCACACAGGCGAACCAATAACTCAAATCGCTTGACAGTCGTGTGCAAATGCTTTCGAGAAACCACGCCCTACCAATTACACTCAAGATGATCGACTCCAAAGTGTTTGCCTCTCTGGAAAATATTAATGAAATCATAACCAATTATACTTTTCAAAATTCTTATTATGTTTAATTATAACTTTAACATCTGTTTCATCTCTGTCTACAGAGGCAACAAATTGGACCTATCTAAAATAGATTTGTGCAAGAGCCGTTATACAATTACGAAATCGAAATCAACAGAAAACACTGCTCATAAACTTAATAAATCTGTATAAAAGATTTCTCGCTTTCATAAACATGAATTGTTAAATACCATAAATATACATATTTAATTCTACTAACACAATTTATTGATTGGTTTATTTCAAATTTCTTATTATCTATATCTTTGATTTCCTATTGGAATGTATTAAATTTCTAAAAATAAATTGCAACCAGCTATGGAAGTCCACAGTTTTCTCATAAAACATCATAAAATATACTCTACATCAACTGAATTCAAAGCCAATGTATTATTCAACTTATTTTGACTATCACAGTGTGGTTTTTCGTCTGTGTTAGGTCCAAAGGTTTCGCACCTAAAAGTAATCGTAAAATCCAGTTCGTTTGTCAGGTAAGTGGCACCGCCGTGGTTGGATTTCAAATGCCTATGTGAAAAAGGGGTCCCCATCGACCACACCCAGTGTGACTAGCGACTGCATTCAAGGCTTCACTCGTTTTTCAGACTAATTTAATTAGACAAATTAATCTGTTCACGTTGTGTGAATCTTAAAGAAGGTAAGAATGGCTTGATTCTGACTATAAACCATGCAATAATGTATTCCAATTTATAGGGACCTGTGAAATTGAGTTTTTTCAGCTTCAAGATATCAAACTCGTAAAAATTAACAAAAATTCCTCATTATTAAAAAATTAGTCCTGTGTTTTAAAAGGTCTTGTAAGTTTTATTCTGTGCTGAACATGAATAGCATAGTGAGAACCTGAATTTCCATGATCAATGGTTTTCTGCATTTATTGATGACAATTAGTGAGGAATGCATTGGCAATGCTTTTAGCAAAAAAAATCTTACAAATTTTGTTTTAGGTTAGATTAAAATTAACTTAATGAAAAATAAAACATATTAATTTTTTCAGAACTCTTTAATTGAGAGCTGGCAAATCTCATTTTCTTAAAAGCGTTTGAAATTGAGTAAGCAAAGTAATTGAGCAGGAGAAAACGCATTTTAAATTTGTGACTAAAATTAGACTTTCAAGGAAAATAAAGGGAACTTTTAACGAAAAAGAAAGGAAAATTAATAATCATGAGATTTAATAGGCGGATTGACAAAGAATTCCCAAATGTAGACTACTCGATTAGATGTGAACCACGAAGAATGTGATTTCTCTCAGGAAAGGTCGCATGATATCGCAATGGTAAAGTACATTTCTCTAAATAAAACACAGCGTCCTTCTGGTATTTATCATCAAAAGATTGGACATATTGAATCTGCATTGACCATACGTACGTGCTTAACAAACACTGTGTGATTCGAAACCTGCAATTTGGGCATCCTTGATGGTTTCGAAACATAGAGAGATTTTACGCACTCAAAAATATATTTAACAACTAGATATGCAGGCTTAAGGCACTAGACATAGTTAGACATCCTATTATGGAGCTAGTGCACCGAAATTCAAAATTACATAAATTAAAAATGTTTATTATTAGTTCCAAAATAATGCTCAGCTCGAAAAACAGATGCTTGAGATCGGCCAACATTCAGACATAGGCCACAAACCCAATATGTGTGCACATTTCACACAGACCTCACGATATCAGGTGACTCATTACCTCTCTCAACCAATCAGCCTTCTGATTTGGCTTCTTTGCCAATTCGTTGTGTGGAAGAATAGGACAGCTGCAGTTAGCGGGATACGCATTGAACCACACGGCTTATTAATAACTGAGTCGCACGGCTATCCGACCCTGTTCACGCGGCAACAGGACCCATGTGATTCGACCATCCAATAAATTGATCCTCGAGTTACAAACTATCCCACCAATGTGTTCTCAATTAATACCTGTAGCAACTGAGGCTGCAATGGTGGCTGCCCTCACAGTATAAAGATAATAATGGGGCAGAGTTAATGTGGTAGCCTGAGGTAAGGGGCGCAATGACTCAAGTCTCAACTGATTGAAAGGAGGACCCTTTTCTCAGGGTGGTTCCAACTCGGCGACTGTTTCTGTGAACTCTAATACCTTTCCACTGTCTAAGACGTCTACAATTGTGAAACAAAGGATACGTTTTCAGTTGCAAATCACATTCATATATTAATCGTAAAAGCTGAATCAAGTAGGTGAAAGGTAGAACAAAAGCGGAGTTCAACTAGAAGCGTCTGTTGGTCAAGTTAGGAAACTTTACAAAGTCCATTAAGGTAAAGACGATAAATTTTGTGGTTCCGACTAAACCGCATGACCGATTCCTCAAACAAGAGATCAGGACCACCTATTTCAGTGGTTGATTCTTCAAGAACATTATCATCCAACTCATCAAAACGTTCTTATTGATGGCTGTTCAGTGGTAACAATCCAGACTTCATTGTTTCTTGCCTATTAAATCCGAATGAACGACGGGAACCTTTTTTCATTCGGCGCGTCTTATTCGACCCAAATTTACTAATTATTGCTATCAAATATACTTTATTTTAAGTGCATTATTGAAATAAACATAAGGAGTCATAAAGTATTCTTTTCCGACTCAGTGCGAATTACAAAAGATATTATACGGACAGGGCTTATGGTTTCTCTCTTCAATTTATTTCACGGGAGAAATGAAACGAAGTCAAAGCCCAGTTGTCGGTTGCATTCTATTACCAAAGGTGAAATTTTCAATTCAACAGAATGAACTGGAGCCCATTTGTTTAGTTGGGATTAGATAATGTCTTATTAGGAGTGTGTGGAATCGCAATCGCCTTTGGCAATAGGTTCAGAGGGCATTATAATGACCTGTGGCTTTAAAAATCATACAGCAGTACTAAAAACATGCCATCCTGAGGTTAATTGTGAAAAGTCGAAGGACACGTGACAAACAACTTAACGATGTGGTCATGTGTCACCATGAAAATTGATCATCTTATTTGTGATGCTAAATTTCGCCTAGGCATCAGTAATTCGCACTCATAAATTGTGAAACGAAGCAGTTAATCGGGTTTCTAGTGTGAGCCAAGCTTATCAGCCATTAAATCACTTTGATACAGGCAAATCTTGAAGATGGAGTCATGCTACATACTCTGCCATATTCATTGTCATTACATTTGTCAGCGATGATGGACATCTGTTAGATTGGTTTAGGTTAGGTTAGGTTAGGATGCATTATTTCTAGCCTGTGAAGATTTTGGTTATGCAGATGAATTGTATCTTCGAATAGTAAGCAAATGATGAGAAGTCTAAATTCCATTATCAGAGGCACAATTTTGGAGCACTTAAAGGCTGGCTCATGCTAGGAAAAGACAGTAAGACCGGGTGCGGTATGTGCTGATAAATAGCCGTTTGGCTTTCGACATAAATGCATCACCGATGGCACTCGGCTGTCAAACCGAGTGACTTGCATGACCCCTTTCTCGTTCAGTGCCTGTGATTTTGCAAACAAGCTAAAATTGCCTCTGACCTTGAGAAAAAGTCATGCCCGCACAGTGCCTTAGAGAGGGCCTATTAAGAGAGTGAAGCAAGTATGTGTAAGAAAGTGTAAAAATTTGCTTATTTTGTTCGGTTTTAAGACTAAAAGGCAGTTTATAGGACTTAAATTAACTACTGAAAATAAAAAACGAAGATTAGCCTTCTTTTTGCGGTGAATTTATATATTGCGGGCATCAAGTTTTGTTAAACACCAATGATGGTTGCAGTTGGTGTTGTGGGAGATCTCAGAGAAGGCATTGGTATTCCGGAGTAGAGAATATGGAAGTTTAGAGCCGACAACAGCTTGTTTCCGCTTGTCTGCTCTGTTACTTAGAAAACATTGACTGTCCAGTTTACACGTTTTCGTATGCCACTCTGGATTTCCAGTGATGTCCTCAGCTCGATGACTGATTTGATGACTTTGCGGACACTGCAGGCAATGGAAGCATCTGTGATTCTGTTGCTGATAAGAAATGAAAATTAGCTGTGCGAAAGATGAGGAGTGTGACATATGCCTGTCTCCTTACATTAGAGTTTTCTTTCATTCCCGATTGTTGCTGAAACACTGTAGTAGATCTTTAAATTGCATAGTGAGAGATTCGGGAATCTGGGATTTTCTGGAGAACTGGGACATTCAAATCAGTATGAGAAGGAAGTTGTGTGCAAATCCAAATGATAAGGATTAAAATATTAGTACAAGTAGCATGGTTATTGGTGTTATCCTAGAGAACAGAGACCACAGAAGTATTCGATACGTAGGATGACATCTGGTGATCTCGGTAGGTGCCAAAACTTAGCGGTGGTTGGCCGGTGAAGCCATTGAAAATTGGCTGACGAGTGACGGCAGGGGAGGCATCTCCTGACGCTTCACCACTACGCCCCGTCCCATTTTTTTAATTTTATTTAACAAAATAATTCCTTCTATGTGAATCAAAGACATCGGTATTCGATGAGGGCTTGAGTCCTTACCGATATTTATAGAGATAATGTTTGTAAAATTTGGAATAGTAATACACTGAAAAGGTAGTCAAATCGTTAATATTTCTTGTCTGACTTAAACGCGAAAAGCACACACCACTATCGACACACCCTCTTATCGACACTAATGTGTGTGAAGGACCTTGAGTGAGTTCGCCAATCAGAAGTACTCAGCTGAGATGTCACACAGTTATTGTCTGTATCGGAGTCGATAACCACCAATGGAATTGCCAAAGCATTCCATAAATACCACGATTGATCAGATGGGATTAGTCAGATCAAAATGAAGTTTCTTGCACCCATATTAGTCATTTGTGCCTTCGCATTATCACTTGATCCGCGTAAATACTTTTTTAATATTCAACTTTTATGCTCTTGTGACTAGTTTTTAAAAACAACTTGGGGAGTTAAATTAAGAGAAAATTTCTTTCATTTTAGAGAGTGTTTCTGCCACAGCTCCAAATGCTCAAGTGATTACTGGAAAAGATAAGCAAACAATCACAATCCCATATGCAGAAGGAGAAGTGATTTTACAGTTTATGAAATTTTGTTTCATAATAAATATAACAGTATTTTCTAACATGTTCTATACTACTTTAAGCAATTTGGCTATTACAAAGGAGGTACTTTTGAAAAAATTGTAGTAGTACAAGCTGATTCAAAAAGTGGGAAAAAAAGCCAAGCTCAAACTCCCAACACCCTTGCGAATGCTGAACCGGCCGATGATGCCTTAACCATCGAAGAGTGCGAAATAACTCCAGGTAATATATTTGGCTTGGATGAACCTAAGCTTCCTAGATACCGTGACCCTAACAACGACTGTCAAAAGCTACACTGTTGTTGCGGCTTTCAAGGAAGCAAAAGCAAGGACAGCTCCTGCAGTGAAAGACTTGCAGGCTGCTGCCTATATCCTGCCCGGTTGCGAATTCCCAGATGTTGGGCCAGGTACTGTCAAACTTCACACCTCCTGAATTAGCGAATATGTTAAAACTTCCAGAAAGACTGCATTTCCAACGTGAAATAACCATTTTTACACTTTTTAGGTGATGTGGTCTTGAATTACTCCTTCCCTTTCACTAAGTATGGAGGTTCAGCAAATGAAGTTGAACTCAGGTTTGCCTACGTGTCTTCATCCGAACCCGCTAATGATGTCGTAAGTACTTGACAACACCATTTCCAGTTAATAAGAACCTTATAAATATTGTTTGTAATGAAGCCGAAACTGTATAAAGATGGGGAAGTTGTCTGCGATTGGACAAATGGAAAGGAGAAAACGACAACCTGCGGTAGGAATTCATGAAACGTTGCCGTGTCTTTTGACTGTCATCGATACTTGAAAACTCATTGATTCAATTTCAGGCAATTTTGTTGAAGACGGGTCTATAATGGTTTTCAAAAATGAGTTTGAAGATAAAACGAATATTAGCTCAACTTTTGTCTTTGAGCTTGGCAAGAAGTTTGTCCTCGTTGAGGTGAACTGGAAGGGAACAGGCGCGTAAACAACTATATTTTTAATTAACAAATATGTTATTATATAAAAACTGTATTTTTACAGGAGAAGCTCCCGAAGTGAAGGCATGCAAAGGTACGAGACGTACTGAAAAGTGTTTTAAATTCTTCTATATAATTCGCTATAATTCCGTAATCCCAAAAGAGACCGTGAAAGTTTCACATAACTTATCATTTGATTGATTGCTAATTTATTTGTATGCGCGTCATTTAAATTTCAAAATTTTGTGTTTCTTTAAATTTATAGACCTCAATGTTGATCCTGGTGAGTATTTGTGGTTTTTGTAATAAAGAAGCTTTTAAATATCTGGGAAACAAAATTTGGTGTACGAACAATGTTTAGTCTAAAAAACCAACCTATGGCACAGAACTAGAGGAGCCAATAAATCAGAAATTCTACCTATTTTCTCAGACAGTTTTTAAATTATTGCGCAATGTACGTAACACGTATCCGATGTTTTTGGTTCCATTTTCAGTACCGGCTGATCCCACTGATAAAGGTAACCAGTTTAATTCCATTACGAAATATTCTATAAAATTTTCAGTCATGAAATCAGCAATTATTTAAACAACTTTAGCTTGAAAATGCTGGACAACTTAGCTAAGTAGTGTTAGAAAAGAAGAGCCCTTTGAAGGCATATTCTTTACAATGTTACCTAAGGCAAACGGGATACTTAATTTAATCGTTTTCAGTAGAATGATTTCAACTTTTACATTTTTAAATAGGCGACTTAGAAACGAGTGAGTACCCTAAACGCCTTCTTCTATTTTCATTCTATTTTTCTTTGTAATGGAAACTAAATTGTGTTATTTATTCCTCAGGCACAACATCGTCAGGTTTGTTAGTGCAAGTTTTTATTGCTTCAGTTTTTTCAACAGTTAAATTAATCTGCACCATTTTTGGTATTTGCAGGACACGCTTTGGCTGCTGGCTTCTGTGCTATGCTTCCCCTAATCTCGTTCAACTTCTGAAGGAATTCTTCGGTGCCTTTCATCAGAAAGAGCCGATGCTGACCATTAGCACCAAACTTGTTTTCTTTCAGTTTCATTATTTTTTGTTTCCAATTAAATGTTTCAGTAAATTCCAGTTATTGCAACTAAATTTTATTGTATTACCTGCTAAATGGATTGGAGAATGATTATTGAACGTTTTCATATCGGTAATTATTAATGCTATCAACTAATTAATAATTATTAACATTAATAGTATTTATTTAACATCTTTATTAGGCACTATTAAGACATCAAAAGAATTTAAAACGAAAAAAAATTGCCTTGAAGAACCACGTAAATTTAGGTTTAAAACAATGGTAACAATTTGCTTCTAAACGCAAATAAAATATTGCCATTAATGCTGCATGCTACAAGGAAATGTGATGAAGCTATTGCAATTTGTGATCGTTTACAAAAAGTACTTGGAACCCATGAAATAAGATATTAGTGTCTTAAATCCATTTAAGCAATTTTAAACTTCAACGCAAGTAGCTTTTTACAGCACTGCGATTGCCGCATGGAAAAGATAGTTGCGAATGTCACAATAGATATTTATTATTAAGAATTTATCGTTCTAATACAATGCCCAAATTTTGCGCAAAACTGGAAACGCACTTAAGAACCGATCATTATTATATCATTTTATGAAAATATTACTAACAAACTAACGGTAGTGCCTTAAATATGCAATTATATACGAGGTGGAAATATGCCTTATACATTTAACGAAAGCCCTGAAAATGCAGCTGAATGCTATCAAATATAAAATGAAATATTTTCTATTTTTGAGCAGAACACAATATTGCAATCCCTTTTACTTCCTAAAAAAAGAAAATTACAGTAAATAGCACTTTAGCGGTCGCATGGAAGATCTTGAAATGGCGCATTTTTGAACTCATTGCAAGCGATGCTTAAATGGTATCTGTTGGTGATTTCCTTCTTTAAGTATTGCACTCAACTAATATTTGCCTTGTCAGTCTCCCCTTAAAACTGCTAAAGGGAAATATAAGAATAAATTTCGGTGGTAAGTTGGACATCACGGAATGCTAACAAGTGTCATTGGTAGGTGATCGCACCAATCTCCGAGGTTTGGGCTTCAGGTGGCGATGGAAGCGTCTTCCCATTCTACAGTAGGCTAGTATGTTGCGCGAATCCCGCTTGAGCTGAAGGATTCAAATAGGAAACTTGGTACCTTAGTGATATTAAGAGCCGAGATCTTGCGATCCTCTCTAACAATTAGAGTTGAGAGAGTCCGACCGTCTCTCTCAACCAACAATTGCAACCTCCGGCCAGACCTGCGCTTCGCTAAGGACGACGTTGTCCCCCCAATTATCGAGTCCTCTAACGCAGCCAATAGCTGTGTGATTTCTCACCTGGACGGTGAGATCGACTTTCACTATATTTGAAATGAAATATTTCAAATTGTGATAAATTACTTCGTAAACAGGGTGCGTGCGACTTAAACCGACGTATTTTAGTTGCCCTTTAAAAGGAAATGTAATGTTAGGGTTTTATACTCATAAATTATTTGAAAGTTGAAAGACAGGATGTATCATATTTAGCCAGTTAAACACGGTTGTTAATACTCGATCAATACTTGATCGATATTTTGACACAGAAGGGTCTTCCGGTACAACTCCAAGTGGATACAACCGAGGTATTTGGCTGGTAAGGTGCCGCGGATTTCCAGTCCAGCTAATACGTTTCACTCCAGGACCCTATTTGAGCTTCAAAGGGTGCCTAGCGTTTAATTCAGTTTCTTTCAGCTTCGTTTTTGCATCATCCCTTCAGTAGACCTCATTCCTCGGAACTATAACTACAATTAATCATGCTGTGAAGCAAAGTGGGGATAAAATTATGGTCTCTGAATAGTTTACAATCAAATCAATGCGATTAACTTGAAAATTTCAAAAATATCTGCATTCTCATATTCACATGGGATTTCTACCACTGTAGTTGAGTCCTGAATTGTAGTGAGGGCAGTCAATAACGGACACATCAACAAAAGTCTAACGGATCGTTGGACCATTCTAAAAAAACTGCTGAGGTTCACCAGTCCAATGTTCGTTGATCGTAAGAGCACTGTTTCATCCATTCTCGACAACATGTTGGATCAAACGACAGTACTATACAGCACAGGGGGTCTTCTGAAAGTGATGCCAGAAGTGTTCCAGAGTTTTTAACTCGCTTGACAACACCTTGGATCAAACGACAGTGCTGTTCTTCATAGATCTAACTTGGTTTTCACTAGTTAGTTTCACAATTCGTATATATAGAAAATTGCTTAGGCAGACTTAAAGCTCCTTAATTTATTTATCGTGCACATTTCCTATGCTGAATCCATTTCTTCGAGACTTCCTTGCTCAAAGGGTGATTATTGTAGGAAGCATAGCCTACTACGCGTACTCTCCAACGCATTAGGATTTCAGCTGGAGATCTTCCCTACAAGGTTAGACGCGGAGTAGGTCGATATGCCAACGGGAAACTTTATGGAAGCCTTCGTGGTATGTCGAAAGAGTTCAGCTTGACCGTTGGATTGGAGGTTTGGACTAAATGGTGTAAAAATATTGCATAATCAACGAAATATATTTCCAATATGGTGTAGGTGACTACAGCCTCAATTTTCCGAGGTATTGATTCGTACAAATTGCGAAGTGTTGATTCCAAAGGAGCTTTGACCTCCACTTCTTTTATAGACGATGGCGTGGAACTCGACTTCTTACTTGAATCTCCGTAACCGACAACCGTGAATGCCCCTAAATACTGGGATTGAGGTGGAAGTCAGATGAGATGTCCAACTGCATTAGAATCTTCCTCGGTACTTTCATAATTCCAGTTGCTACATTATCATCTTGAGAGTTGTCGGCATTCTCATCTCTGGAAGCACAGTTTTTGAACAATCACAAGACGATGAACTTGGTCATCGAAAATTCCTATATAGTATCAGGTGTTAATTCTTCTTCTTCTTCATTGTCTTACATCACCTGCCTTCCCATTGTCTAGGGCAGGTCTTTTAGCCGTTGCAGCTTTGTTCAAACGTCCTAATTGCTGACAGTATATATGAGCACTAATTGTTGCAAATTTCCACTAGAAAAACACTAGACCAGCATAAAACGATGGAATCCACCCACAAAGTGCATTTTAATAGGCGCTTTTTGGTTAGTGATCGCATGTACAAATGCGGGGATAGCCATAAATGGCTGAGTTCAGGACTCCTCGCTAGCGGCTCAGAACAAGACTGCTCAGAGCAGCCAACTCAGTCGACGGTCAGAGCTGCTGCTGGTCGTCGGTTCGTCAGCGTCTCTGATGAAGCCTCTCCGCGTCTCTTCTTTGAACTGCCGTTATCTCTACAATCGGCTGGGTGGTAAGTTGTAGTCAAGCAGACGCTTTAGAATCCTATCGACGTTGTAGGCTTTCTATTATAGCATAAAACCTGTTAAAATAGTGGAATAACACCAGTATCCATCAACGCAGTAGTGCATTTTAACGGGTGTTTTTGGTTGTTCTTGTTGTTGTTGTTTTTGATCACAGATGCAATGCGGGATTAGCCATGAATGGCAGCGCTCAGGCCAATTGCTCACTTAACTCAGTTGATGGTCACTGCCGCTGGATGTTGTCGGTTCGTTGGCACCTCCTGTGAAGCCACTCAATGTTTCTTCTTTAAACGGCAGTAGGCTGTGGCGAAATATTATTTTTTATGTAATTATATATATATATAATTTATTTAAATAGTTTTAAGTAATTGTATCCTAGGTCATTTGTTGGATCTATTTGATGCGAAAAAGGGAAAACAATGTGCGATGTTATCATTATGCATTTAGCTGTCAGTTCACATACCACATTCTCTAAGCAGTCGAGATGGTAGTGAAATGACCGTTTTTGGCAGCGCAGTGGATGTGCCAGCATAATCACACTAAAATTGGCTTTGCCTTACCTTTATGATCTTAAAATTGACGTAATATTTTATCCAAACGATTCCCATTCCTAAGCCAATCGTACGGATGCTTAGGCACTTTTGACATTACGTCCATTAAATATCGGATTAAGAACACGATGGAACTGCAACTGCCTGAATTCAGAGGAAAATGTAAACAGTTATCCATTAAGTGAAATAGTTAAGTCCTATTCGATAACTATAAAAGCCCAGAAAGAAAGTCCTGCTCGACAATAAGTTAAACGTTGTATCCATTCTTAGTCGTAGAAATCGTGCAAGAGTGTACCTGGAGATAGAGTCGGATAGTTAGATTGAAATGGTTATCGCTGAGACCGACTGACTTAAAAAACCAAGACTCGAGGGAACCAAATGAAAACGACAAGAATATGAAAGCTAGTACGATAATGACAATAGTTTTAATTTAACTGTTCTTTAAACAGAAAGTAGACCTTGCTTGTTAAAGAGATTAAATCCAAAGAATCTATATACTAAAGATCCTTGTGATTTTAAATATTATAAACAGTTTCAATATATTTATTAATAAAACGTTAAGTCAACACAATTTTGAGGTGATGCATGTACGCATCTTCATGGAGAAATAAATTGTGAATAATGATAACAGAACCAAAACTTCAAGCAGGACTCCAGATAGTTGAGTTGACTTGCTTGGAGCTTTCTGCTAATAATTTCTGTAATAATGTATGATGAAATTTCTATTAATGTTGCGTTAGTTTAAAATCCTAACTATTATATAAGTTTAGTTCCCCATATCTTTCATTAGGGTGAATGAATTTCTCAAAGTCGTTCTCAGATAATCGAGAAATCTCTCAAGAAATCCGTAGGCACTTTTAAGAGCTAAGTATTGGCAGAATGTTAAAATTTAATTTAGCCATTCTAAGGGGTTACTCTTAGGATATCCTCAAAATTCGGTAAAATATGGAAGTGGAATTAGCTAAACTGGCAAGCAGTGGTGAATATGGAGAATATTTTCTCGCAAGTCATCAAATCGTTATTTCATATGTCACTAATAATAGGTTCCTCCTTCATTTTGAGAAGAAAATCTCTACACTGAATAACAGTTTCTGTTTTTTTGTTTACCGAGATACACAAGCATCCCACGTGAATCTGCATAAAGGATAGAACATTCCATGGACTGTGCTGATAAGGCCAAAATGCTTTTGGGATCAATCGTGCTGAACGATTCCAGATCATGAATCTGATGACTTGACGTATCAAGTAAATATCAAGTGAATTAACTGCCTTTTGTGTGGGATCTATTTTCAAATCAACTTTGAAAAACCGTAAATGTTTCGTTATTATTAAAGATACCGATTCCAATAAGGAGGTCACGTTGAGCACCAGAGGACAGATATGGAGTTTTGCATGTGCCCGATATTTCATGGCTGGCAGTAATCTTGAAAATTTTTTCCCAAATGATAAATTTCTCGCTTTGCTGATCCACAAGATTTAAGCATAACACATTCACAGATCCAAAAATGCAATAAGGGGTGTACAGGCTTAATTTGATCACAGGGAATATTCATAAAGCTTAATTATAGCAGTACTGTAAATACCCATTAAAACTTAAAAATTGATTGATTAAAAAATACCAAGAACTTTATGATTCTTAAGCAATCCTTATTCACTGCCTCTCAAAGGTGGCGGTATTTAATTTTTCATTCTTTTTTTACGCTATAGACAGACCTTTACCGGTCAATTATTTTTAGAAAAAAAAATAGTTTCACCAAGTTTAATTAGCCATCCGGATTCTTTTTAGTGCATTGAAAACTTTGACCTGCTTCCTATCTCCTTTGATTGAGCAGACACATTAGCTCTAGAAGAACATTTCATAGGTGACAGTTGACAGGTAGAGAATGTTTATAAAGTCTATGCAAAGCCTCTTATTCGGAGATGTTTAGCATAAACCTGAATCCTCTCACTGTTCATACAATAAAGAAAAATTGGTAGGGTTACAATGACTGTTGTATCATTTCTTGCAAAACTGAAGATACCAGGACAAATTCAGCAATTCAGCTCTATTTAGAATTTCTTGTCAGTCACTTGAAATAACCTATTTTGTATTCGTTTTCAAAGGAATCTAAGGTATTTGTAATAAAATGCACCCCACATTACTTAGGCAATCTCTAAAATGGAGAAATGAATATTTGGGCAACAACAAATTGTAGCACATCTTTTCCAGTTATATCTAAATTGATATCATTTTTGTTTCTTATGAAAAGGTACCTTTCGCGTATGACACTGCCACCTTCATAGAACCACCTTCTTTTTATAAGAATGCATGTAAGGATTTTTTAACCTTTGAAATTGGTGGGCTTGAAAATGAATATACATATTGGGTTAACTAGGATTTCGTAAGTGTCTTAGGAAAATAAATGCATTATTCAAAATCATAATATGAATTTTTACTATTTGTGAGAGGTTGAAATTCTCAAAGCGAGATGGATAAGTGAATGCGTTATGCCATATGAAACTCACCATTTTTTTCAGACGAAAAGTTAATTTAGTAGCTAATTAGATATCAGACTATGATCATTTCTTAAAAATATAAATTTACATTTGTTTCTTGGGGGTAAAACAGGCAATATCCATGGTAACCTTGCAAAGTTAAAACACTTGTATAGAGGAAGACCCTTAACTCTGTCCACCGCCAACTTGGCACCTGACCTATTCAATTTCAGTACAATTTCTGCGTGTAGATTCATTCGCGTATAAGATAGAGCATGCGAGCTTTGTCAGGCCCTAATAGCCTTGTTCTTAGTTCTGTCAAAGGCACGGACGACTCTTCGTTTTCCTTTGGAATTGGGACTACTAATCTCATACAGGGTGGGTTATCTGTCCTGTCAATAACGTTAGAATAGTAAAATATTGATGCAGATGAACGTCGGCCTGATTAGAATGGATTCCCTAATGACTCCGACGTGATGTCCATCTATCTTGAAATAATTGTATTCAAAAATTATTGTGCATTTGCAGCAACAGAAATTTAAATAGCTTGAGTGAACGTATGTTGTTGTCAAATTGACCAATTTTCATAGTTAACTGAAAGTTACTGCTAGATTTTGAGCTTCAAGCCCAATTGCACTTTAAACATTTCCTTATAGTGCCCGTTAACTTAAAAGTTCATACATCGCTTCATGATTTAACCAAATTATTACAGCTTTTAAGGAGAGGTATTTAAGAGTTAATATTAGTAAATTTAGCTTGCTTTGGCACTTCTACAAAGTGCATCGTTTGGGCTAAATTCCTTGATGTTGAAATAATTGATGACGTACATCCAAGTGCTCCGTCCCACCCTTGAGATTATGATTAAGCTTAGTGGTATCTTGTAGTATACATTGGCTTTTGCATATGGTAGGCAAGCATGCTTTTAGTATTAGAAGAACAGGAAATCGAGCTTTAGTTCAGAAATTAGAAATATAATGTAAAAACCTGGCGCCTAAGTAATTACTATGATGATTACTACAATTCTATGCATTAATCTTGCAGGCATTATAAAGCTCACGCCTGAGAGAAATGTTTCTACTCTTAATATTATATTATGGAAATCACATCATTAACATATACCATTAATTTAGTCAATGTAATCTGTTCATATTTTTTTACTTTTGCATTCAAAAGCATGCATCTTATATGGAGTCTCGAAATGATATGGAACTAGTATTTGCCATATGCTATTGATTATTCTATATTGTAAAATATTATCGGAAAAGGAAACTGCTTGCATTTAGGTTTCTTTCCCGACAATCAAGAACCAACTTGAAATGTAACTACTGAAGCCATTCCTAATTTAATAATATTAAATGCTTATTAATGGAATAAAAGAACGCTTCTCTGTCATGATGACTATCCCATAGATTAATTAAAATAATTTAAAATTTGAATCTGACATGAAGTCTAAAATGGAATAGTAAATTCGGTTTTTAGCACAATTTAGGCGTCCATGCTTAGAAAAAGAGTCTTCTCAATTTTACATACTTTAGTGTACAAACCCTACATTATTATTTATTATTAAGGCTGTTAACGTGCATCCGCACCTTGTCTCTGATGACGTACATCAAAGTGTTCCGTTACAACCCGGAAGGTTTAATTAAGCTAATGACATCTTAAATTACCTTCGTAAAATATTTTCGCTTTTGCATATAATAGGCAATCAAGCTCTGAATAAAAGTTAAATAAAAATGGAGATGTTAGCCATAAATATAGAGCAAATTATTAGCATTATTTTGGTCCTCTGACATGGTTTGACACTATTAAGTGACAATAATAGCTTTAATAAATTATGAGGGACTTTTCCTATTTTCGATTTTAACTCTAAACTACACTCATAAAATACAGTGACATAGTTCTAATATTTGTTGTTTCAGGACCTACCAAGCTCGCTTCCACGCTGCAATTATCAGGAGGAGTTTCAAATTTGTAGAATGCACTCCGGTTTTAATAAATAAAAGTAAGTTATTCCCTAGTAGGCGATTGCTGTATGACACTTAATATGGAAGAAACTGTAATAGTATAAAGAGTTTGTCGCCACATCAAAATGATGAAAACTTACTAAATATTTTTACTCTATGTACATTTTCTGAACACTACTAATTATAACTATCTGATACTTTTGATTTGATTTCTGACTTTTATCCACTTCTTTTTGAGGATATTGATTGCAGTAAATTCAGTTTATTTAAGTACTATTTAAAGTTCTAAATTTTGGAGAAAAAGTGGCCCTATTGTAATTGTTTCAAAGCAGTTTATAAAATGTGAAAATAACTCCTTATATGAATCAAAGAAGTTATTACCATGGCCAACATGAAACAGTTTAATGTAACCTGATGAATACTGATAATTACCCAAATGAGGTCATGGTCGCTGCTGATAAGAAAATGTTCAACTTGTGCTCTGATATCGAGAAATCCCTGGAAAGTCATCCATAAAGATGGTAGACACTAAAGACATCAAAATTGCTAAGATGCCATTGTTTCATGAAAGGCAGTTGAAAGGAATTCCGTTTCCAACATGGGATTAGAATATTTTATGTGAGGAGCTGTAGAGAAGGGCAATTCCTGATGAACGTATACATTTATAACTTGTTTATTATTTTAAAAGCATACTAAAGAAACGCTCTTTATTGTATATAAAAAGTTTTGATGTACATATGTATACAGTTTGGTTGGGCAAAACATTGGAAACACCTAAAACAATCAACGAAATATAGTTTCGGATGATGCAGATCCAGCCTTTTCAGAAATTAAGGCCCTGATTCGCCCAGGTATTGAGTCATAAAATCTGAGATTTATTTATAAATTCATTTTAGCTCTTTTTAGTTAAAATACTCTCCAGTTCCATTAGAGGCCATATCGGCGGCGTTAATTGATTTATCATTTAAATTCCTAAAATCGACCACAAATAGGCCACAATAATGCGCTCGAGGTGGTTTAGGAATTGTGGTGGCCAGAGGAGGTTAATTCTGGAGGTTTCTACTCCACCACTCCGAACGCTTTAAACAAATTATCTTTGAGAGTAGACTTTTCTAATTGTAGCTCTCCCGTAGAATCAAGCTCCGTATGCAGCTCCTTATAAACAGTTTTGTTACGTGGAAACTAGGTTCTGTAGATGGTCAATGAGGAGTTCTGCAGTGATTTTAGGAGCTGCGGTCTTGAAATCCTCTCCAACAACTCGGTCAAGAGTCCGACAGTCTCGCTCAGACAACTTTGACATCCGGCTAGAAATGTGCTTAGCTGAGGACGTTTGTCTACTCTTTCAAAGGCAATAGTCATTAATTTTGAGATAGAACCCCTTGAATCACCAGCCACTAGGGCATTGCACTTGGTTAAAAACAGCCTCATTTCATCTTCTTATACTGTAATTCTGCTTCTTTACTTGCTTTAAATGCAAGTAAGTAAATACTATTGAGGTATTCCAAAGTCAAACAATGTGTATGAGTTATTCAATTTCTCGTTATTAGTCTGATCGCTTTGTGCAAAATTGGTCTGATAGATGCAGTGTACTACTGTATCTGTCATATTCTTCACTGGAGCAGGGTAAATGAGAATGTTTATGCAATCACTGCGAAACACTCTTCCGCTAGCATTTACAATCTTTGCAAATAGTACAGTTTAAATGAATTCCTGTTATAACGTTCAATGTACAGGGTAGTAGTAAATGCTTAAATAGTGCTCCTTTCCAAAGTCTAATCAAGAAACGAATTCAATAATGCAATGCAATCAGTGAGAAAGGCTTTATTTATGCCGAAACAGATTCAAGACCAGGACAGAGGAGATAATTACTTGAGGAGAAAACAAAAATGAAGTGATGGGGCAACTGTGGACAGTGGATGATGCAGAATGCCATGCAAAATGTGATGCTTATTAATAATTTTCAAAACCAACACCAGCCTGGGACTCAGAGAGATGGTTGCTCCGTTAAAGCCCGTCTTGACACTTGGGTATACGGCTATTCAGACCGTCTTTGAACTGGTTCATAATGTAGCCTGCGTTTCCTAATGGAAAATTGGCTGGCAGCACAACTGAATCGCTGGTACACTCATTCACGCGAACGAGTTTAATTTTTCCATTGTTGTTAAAAGTGAATGTTGCTCGCAGTAGCAATCCTGAAATACTCAATTTCGTCGAGTAGAAGTCGTGAGCCGTCGTGAATGCCTGAAATATATAATCAGTACGTAGGAGAACTTACAAAATTGAACCTGACTTGGGGCATTAAAATATTGCAAGCAAAATTAGCATGTTCGACCGTCAAGCGTGAGCAATTTGTAACCCAGGATCCTTTAGGTAAGCTCACAGCCTGGAAATTTGTCACTTGTGTTGATATTTTCTCCATTGCACTGTACATCGCGGCACTTGCTCCCTTTTCCAAATTCCTGTCTCTATCGCTTACCTCATTAACTGTATCGGAATTCGACTTCTGAAAGAAGGGGACATACCAAACATAGAATAAGCTGTGCTGAAAGCCAGTAGAATAAGGAAGAGTGTTTCAGCCATTTCCAATCTATGAGTGAGTGAGTCTCTGGGTTGGAGTTCTTATATACTGCTGTTCAGTTTGCGTGAACTTGCAAAAAAGTGGGTTCAGACTGTGTCCTACGTATTTTCAATGTTTTGACAGTTCAAATGATACAGAAAATTCAGTAGGGAAAACAAACTGTAAAAATTACAACTCTACACATTCTGATTTAGGGAATCCTCATAGGGGATAAATCCCCAACTACCGTCTCCGAGAGAACTTTAGCTTGGCTTCGCACTATATGAACACTAAAACTGGTCAGAAATGTCTCAGAGTAATAAAGGAACGAAATCAATGATTAAAGGAATGTTTTTTAATAATGTATCAACATATTTTAAGGGCTTGCAGCGTGCGAGAATGACCTGACCCTTGCGAACCTCAGTTGAACAATCTTAGCAATGCTGCTCCTTATTACAAACATTTTTCCATATTCAAAAATCAAAGTGGATAGTGTTATTCCTCTGGACCGATCCTGCATATGTAATCGTAGTTCATTTCAGCAAATGTGATCACGAGATCCTTTCGATCCTTTGCACATCAAGAATATCGGTACTAATGGCAAAGCTAATTAAAAATCTAATTTTAGTATAAATCTAATTTACACTAAAAGATGCTTCGGTTGCCAAAGATAAATTACTGCATCGTGAATTATCTGTTTAGTTCAAGCGTGACCTAGTGCAATTAAGTGAACGTTAAAATTCGCGTGGTTGAATGTTGAATGCCTCATGAAAAATATCGCAAATATCTCCTCACACGTTGGCAGAAGGCAGGATTAAAATAACAACTTGACACCTATCCAACAAGTTGTAATAGTTTTAAACTTTCACTGCTTTGACGGCTTAAAATTTTCTTTCCTTGTATACGGAGGAAAAACAATAAATGCTTTATTCACTCAGCTGAGCAGACGGTTCCTGCTTATAGTCAACGCAAAATCAACAGGGCTTGTAACTCCGGAGAAAATACTATGAATATTTAAAGTCCTCATTCTTCCCATCAAAGATGTCATTCCAGCCCGATATAACTTAAGGGACGAAATAACGAGAGTTGCGCTTTCTTTGCTAGAATACTTTTGAAACGAAAAGACTTCGGCTCCGGAGTGTCTGTTGGAGATGTGTAAAGAAGTGTTAATTAGACCTGACTTATCGGTAAGCAAATTGGACAATTAGGGGATTCACATGTCCATAGGTAGAAGCGTCAATAGGGCCACTAAGCCTTTTGCAGGACAGGGCAATTACTCTGATAATCTGAAAGTTGTTTCGTCTACTCCAGATACGTTAAGTATTCCTGAGCTTGAGAGAAGAGGAAGCGAACGAAAAGGTGTTTATTAGCACGCAGTGCGTTAATCAGTGAATGTAGGTGCAGTAGGTATAGTCTAACACGATTTATCGGTAAACGAATGGGCCAAGTTGATTTGGGTAAAAGCACTTATCTGAAGGGTACTCAGCTGTTCTGCTAAACGATGCGATGCTATTATCAGGTCAACGTAAAGCCATTTCACTAGATTGCCGCGACTGCATAGCTCACGTGGCGCTGAGCCGGTGATGAGCATTCTGGGCTTAATCAAGTCAACACAAACGAAACATCTTAGTAGCCTGCACATTTTTGGATTGTTCCGCTTTTGCGATGAGAGAAGAATTTTAACTAATTAGGTTCCCATATTTCACAATCGTAGACAATTTATAAAACTGCCGTTTCGAAGTCGTTTATTTGCTAGTTTTGATAGCGAAACTAGGGGGGGGGAAATTCTACCCACCTGTTTGGATTGCGAGATTATTTGGAAATATTGTCAAGTTAAATGTTGATGATCTTACTCTTGCTTTAAGGTCAGCGTGAATATTTTTAAAACGATAAATTCCAATAAGCAGAAATACACGTGATATGTCTGAAAGGTCGTGCAAAAGAACTTTCTAATGGATTCATGCATTTGATGAATTCTATCCTTGCAAAAAAATCTATAGGAGAATTGTACACAGCATTTCTTGAACCAGTTCCAAATTTCAAAATATTTTTTTTCTTTTTCCATAAATTAATTAGAAGTGATCTTAGTTGAAGTAAGGCCCTTGATAGTCAGAGAAAAAGCTGGACGGAATTGAAGTCGAATTCAAAGTATTGATTTCATCATGGGGAATCTTTTAATTATCTTGTATTGAGAATTAATGCATACCCTGGCAGAGTACCCTGGAAAGAAAGCAGATTCACATAGATGTTCACCCTTTGTTTGGGAAAACGGCATTCCTAAAATGCTTTGGATATTCATAATGAGGTGAGGTAGAAGAGAAAATGAATGTTAATTGACTTTTTCTACGAAAAGAACATTTTTCGATGGCAACTCTTAGAATTTCAGATGCAGTTAACGTACTCGACAGCACATTCATTGGAACTGAGCCAGAATAATAGCGTGATCTTGGTGGACGAATGCTAAGGTCCCGGCCTATGAACTTAAGACATTGTGACTCATAAAACAACACGGAGTAATTGCGCGAATTTTGCCAAGGTGATAATGCGTACTTTTAGAAATGGTGGACTGAGTTGTGCGAGTGCAATCTGCAGTCCGTGTTCCGACATGATATATAATTTTTGTTCACATAGTCCAACTTTTTATATGAAACTCTTGTTTCAATTATCCGCAACGTATGATGGTGATTAGGCTGTAACACAAGCTTATAAATTAAAGGATAATAAATGAGAACCTGAATAAACAAAGTTGTCATTTATGCGTCAGCTGAAGATTTATCACATTTTTGCGTAACAATTTATTAAAAGTTGCAATTCTTAAGCACAGCTTTAACTATCCCCTCACCATTATTTTCACCTCGGCGTCCTTTGGACAGGCTGCCACTTTGCATGTTCTGCTCTGGTGTGTTCAGTTTTGCTAAAATCGAAGCGTTGTTAAATACGATCCCTTAAAGTTGAATCGATTCCACTTTGCTACAAAAGCAAGTATCTGTGGTGGCCTTGGAAATGAACCGAATTCAAGCACTTAATAAAGAACCAACAGAACGTACACTTTGCATATTCAGCTTAGCAAGACTTCATCAAGCCACAAAGCCTGCCATATGCCTAGCTACCCGATTTACAATGTTGCGCTGGAATATGCGCTCGTAATAAATACTGTAGGTCGATGGTCTCCTCTTCCTGCAGGCTTGGAATAGTTCATCACATCCTCACAGGAACATTCGTACCATCTTTGGTAAAACCTCCGTTTTGTGGATATCATAGATCGTTCTTTTCCCTGTCAGTATCAGTTCGTATTTCAGGCTAGAGACGCACACACTAGCCTGGAGGGAGGCGCTAGCAGTATCCTTCAGGCAAACATGAATGGCAGACTTTTTCAGACGGAGTAACCGCACTTCAAGTGACTTGAAAGGCCGAATATGCGAGCAAGATTGGTCTTTTACTGAATTTATCTGCAGGCAATGTTACTCCATAAACTACGGTTAGTGCCTTAAGATTTGCTGATTTCAACCAGCTAGTCAATGACAGCAATACGCACCATCGTGACTGGTTGTACGTCAATTTTGAGCAAACATATACCTAAAACCCTTTGCTGGAGTGTTTCACAGCGGCATTACCCTGCTCACTATTTAAACTGAGCTGCAAAGACGCATTTTCAACTAATAGAATCTCGTAATCGCTGTCCAGCCAACATTTGCCGTGCTGAAAAACGGTACACCGTCACTGTTGAACTTGGAGTATAACCCAGAAGAGCAATACACTGATACTTGTGGGTAAGGATAACACAAAAGTTATTAAAAAGAGATCTATCATAAAAACCACTTCCGTATATCCCTTCAATCACAGTCTCGTAATCAGAGCACCAGATGAGTTGTGGTCTCCATTGGAACATATTTGGTCCCAGGACAGTGCGTGTTAATAAAGTCTACTTCATGCTTAAAGTGGACTTACTATCAGAGAGACTATTCACGGTGAAAGTACTAGTTAAGGAAGGGTACTTTTAGAGAAGGAATGATCAGCTTCATAAGTGTGATTTTTTTGGACCTTAAAATTGATAAATGCATCTAACCTAATTATACTAACTAAATAAGCAGCACTCTTCACGATTACTCCTGAAGGGATCGATCTCATAGACTCGAATTCTTTGCCCAAATTATTAACCATCTAAATAATGGAAAACATAAACCTTTATTTTAACTTCTTTGTGCTTGAATCGTCAAAGTGCTTTGCTTAAAAACGGTTTTGCTTCTTGTGATTAAGACTCACCGTAGTCCCAAAAATTCACATGAAACTACGCAGATATTTAATGACTTGCTAAAAATTAATTGTGGTATGGCATTGATTACCATATGAAGAATGTCAAGGAAAAAATAATGAAGATCATTGTTAACAAGAGTTAGCATGAAAACAACGCAGCTTTAGAAAATGAAAGCCTCCTCCAATAATACACTAATGATGACGACGAAGAGAATGGACAACTGGAACTCAGCAGATTGCAGGAAAGACCACGAAACTCTTGTGACTTCATAAGCCATTAACGCAATTAACCATCTATTTGAGCTGGCTCCACAGATTGTTACCTGGAAATTTTACAAATTTGGAAAATTTCATCATTTCAATTTTACCGCCTAAAGAGATAAATCTGCACCGCAAATCTCCAACATGGATATCGATGTCAACATTATCCCTGAGTTTCAGTAGCGGGTTGCCACCACTTCATGACCGCACTGGCGAAAATCGGACATGGGAGAATATGCACACCTCCATCTTCAGTCAGCTAGAGAAAGAGCTTGGTTTCACAATTCCAAGGTGGGAAAATGTCGCAATGGAGGATGACTGTTATGGCATTGAGGGTGAGAAAATTTCGTTTCGTATCTAATTTATTTAATCGCCATACTGTAGTAATTTAATGCTAGGGCTTATATCTGCCATGGCCAAAATAGCACTTTTTATTTTCTATTAGGCATTTTACTATAGTCCCTACTCACGCACCCCTTTCAATATTATGAGGAATGGATTAATCAGCAATACTAAAAAAATGTTTTTTTTCCGACATTAGCGTTTTGCGAAAAGCCAGTATTCTAAGGATGCTGGTGCAATGGTAATCGTGAGCGACTCTGGTATATTGACAAGGTCCTTTTCATGAATAAGTCCATTTTTATATTCAAGGTTGTTTAGATTGTCAGTCTAGATTTAAAGCTCAAGTGGAAGTTCGTTTCCACAGTCAAGGTCATTTTGAAGTTGAAGACCATTTCTAACTTTTGTATCCAAAGTTATGACTCTTAGAAAGTCAGATATGTAATGCATTTTAAATCAATTAGTTATTAATATATCATTAATTAAATCAATCAATTAAATATGCTTTTGCAATTGTCAGATTGAACTAAACGGAATCATTGCTCTCTTCTGAAATGGCGACTCATCATGAAGCCAGTATAGGCCCAAGTAATTAATTTCATATCTGTTGGAAAATGTCATTGGATCTGCACTTTATACGGATTCGTTCAGCTTTTATTCTCAAGCACAACCGACATTGTTGTAATTCAATGGATTGGTGCGTATAAAATATAATTAGAAATTTTTTCTAGCATGAGATACTGTTGTAATCTTTTCCAAATATGTAAAATGATGAAAAAACTTGGTAAGATCAGGGAATAACTTTGGGCGAGTTCCAGTTCGTTATGGAATCCAATGCAGCACTTCACCTCCATTGAAGCTGACTCAAACATTAAGCATTAATCTGCCTATTATGGATATGAAACCAAAACAAATTTTAATACAGTCACAAATACAACGGTTATGCTCCGTTAGTAATGATATTTCAATAATGATATTGAGTTCCATTTCAAAATGTGCAGCTACTCAGTGGTAAGAGAGTTACATTAACAGTCATTTTCATGTTTTTATGTGTGACTAAATTCGTCGTAAGACTTAGGCTAATAAATGAACACTTTTGACGGAAGACACTCCTGATGATAGGTGGACTTTGTCCTCCGCAACAGTTAAGGATGGGGAGAAGAGCGCTTAAGCGGTATCTGGTTACTTTAACAGTTGCTTAGTCTAATTAGATTACTCTCTTAATATGGATAGTTTACCTGTCGGCAATCATTGTTTGACTTTTTCTTTTTTGACAACAATTCTTTTTTGTTGAGATGACTGATTTACTTCCTCCTAAATCTGCATCCACACAGTCTTGGCCAAAGCCATTTGCATATTATACTTGCTGAGAGTGTTGACGAGCCTGGTTAACATCGCTTGCGCCTCCTCAGGTGACCTGCTTACCAGACAAATATCATCAGCATACTCCAGTTGGCTGAGGGTCCATATCTCCTTTTCAGGAGTGATGAGTTTTACTTCATAGGATTCATCTTGATGCAAGGCTTCATTGAGGAAGGCCTGACAGACCTGCATTTCTGCTTGTTTACTTGATTTAAATTCATGTTTGTAAATACAATTTTTGGTATCCAAAGCCATACAAGGTTTATGATTTATTGAATTTCTCGAAATTGGTCTGTTAAGTTTCTGCAAAATTGATCTAATAGGTGTAATATACTAACTGTTTCTGTCTTATTCCTCACTGAGGGATAGGTAAGTGAGAATATACATACAATCACTTCGAACTACTCTCCCGGCGACATTTGAAATCTCTTCAAGTGGTACAGTCCAAATAAACCCCAAAGACGTTCAGTATACAGTGTGGTAGTAACTGCTTAAATATTGCTCCTTTCCGAAATGTATTCAAGAAATGAATTCAATAATGTGATGCAATCAATATACCCCGAAACAAGCTCAAGATTAGGACAGAGGGGATAGTTACTTAAGAAGAATACCAAAAGGGAATTATGAGGTGACTGTGGACGGTTGATGATGCACAATACCATGCAAAATTTGATGCTGATTAAGGATTTTCGAAAGCTATACCAGCCTGAGACTCAGAGAGTTGGTTAGTCTGGTAAAACCTGCCTTTACACATGT
>JAUOZQ010000687.1:0-26963 GCA_030710315.1 Anomotaenia brevis | reverse complement strand
GGTAAGTAGGTTTTTGTCTATGGAGGGCCTTAATAGAGTACTACTACTAAGAGCTTATACACATGAATTAATTCTGGATGGTGGTCAGCAATGGGCATGTGGAAAGTTAGAACTCGTTGTCTTCATAATGGTGTCATGAGCCATTGTGAAGTATTCCTCTTCAGCAAAATCTTGGTTTCCCATGACTGCGATAGTGTAAGCACCTAAAGCACCTAAAGCTTAGCGGCTGCAGTTGTCCGTTGGTTAATTGATGTAGAGCGGATCCCACAGCGACATTGGAGGCGTCTACCATGAGGGGAAGTTCTGCCGTGGGATCCGGGTGAGCGATGGTCACGCTTCGAGATAGGCGGTCCTTCACCTTCGTGAGAGCTACCGTTTCTTCCGCTGACAGCTCGATAGGGCCGTTGTCGCCGGCGGTAAGATTGACCGGAGGTAACGCCATGCTCACACAATCCGGGATGAAGCGTCGGTAAGAGCTAACCATGCCCAGAAAGCGTTTGAGCTGGCGCTTGGATGTTGGCTTTGGGAACTGCTGGATAGTCTTGCCCTTGTCCGGGAGAGGAAGCACTTCTTGGGAGTTGATGAGATGGCCCAGATAAGTAACTTCTGTCTGTATCTCTGTCTGTCCGAAACGGCACTTCGCTGCCTTAATGATAAAGCCGATCTCGTCTACTCTTTGAAGGACGACCGACAGGTGAAGTGCTGTCGATAAGGAGGTCGTCGAGTTAGGCACACACACACACACAAAAATTGACACCATGTAGCACGGTGTCAATGAAGCAATGGAATGTTTGAGCTGCGTTCCGGAGCCCGAAAGGCATACCCAGAAACTCAAAAAATCCGAACGGGGTAGTAATGGCTGTTTTGTGCACGTCTTCTGGAGCCACGGGAATCTGGTGGTAGGCTTTTACTGAGTCAATCGTGGAGAAAATCCGCTTACCGTGTAGGAAAGACACGCAGTCTTGGATGTGCGGAAGTGAGTATCGATCGGGCAAGGTAGCAGCGTTTAGGGCTCGGTAATTGCCACAGGGTCGCCAATCACCGGCACTGACTGGCTTTGGGCACGAAGTGCAGCTGTGATGCCCATTCATTTTGCTCCGATCCTCTGATTATACCGAGTTGCATCATATGTTCAAATTCAGCGACTGTCAGCTTTCGCTTCTCCACGGAAGGTCTTCGAGGTTTGGCAGTGCGAGGTGGCCACGTAGTTTTGATGTAATGCACCCCACCTTGTGCTTTGGTGGTGCTGCTTTGACATTGGTGTTAGTAGGCTTGGTAAGGTTGGGCAATTGTCGTAGGATGGAGAGGTAGGGCTCAGGCTCAGGGACTGAGGCTGGGATTGAAGTCTATCATGAACAGCATTTTGCTACGACGGTCCGGAATCAAGAAAATGCGGCTTGGCTGTGGGAGACCATAACTTGTGGCCGCGATTAAAGTCTGGCCTGGACTTTTCCCAAAACTTGCACTTCGGGTTGCACTTCCTGGCTGGGGTGCCGAAGTTGACATGGTAGAAACAAACGTCTTCCGTGGCGGGTGCGTAATTGGGTCTGCTGGAGCTCTTCCGCCTGGGTGAACGATCAAAGGTCTTCTTTGGTGAGCGCTCCTTCGAGTGTGGGCGTTGTTGAGGGAGGCGAGCGTCTAGTTTCTTTCTTTCTTTCTCAGGTCGGCGGCGATCTAATCCAGTAGACTGGTAGCTGGCGAGATTGTTGATTGTTGAGTCGGTTTGTTGTGTACTCCGTCGGCCATTTTGAACAACCCTTCATTGGTAACGGACTATTGGGCAGTTCCGGTAGTTTATTGAATATTCGGAATATGGAATATGGAAATATTCGCTTGTCAAGGAGAATCCTAAAATCAGATGTACCATCTGCCGATAGATGTCTGAGGGTATCGAGTCTCCGAGTTCGAGTTGGGTCGCTGCCTCGTAATTGTAACCACTTTCGGGAGAGCTTAGCTTGATCGAAGCCGCCTTCAATCTGGTATATGACTGCTCCGCAGGAGGCGATAGTATAATATGGTGTAACTGGTTGATAATGTGCTCCGGTAGCTTCTCTACGATTATGTCGAACTTGGCCATTTCGCTCTTGATGTTAGCGAGGCGGAAATGAGCTTCGACACGGCCGAACCAACCTGCTGCGCTGTTCCGTCAAAAACCGAATAGACTGAATGTCACATGATGGAGTGCAGACGCGTCACCAGGGGCGTATAAGTCATCTCCTATCGTAAGTGTGTGCTAGTAAGTATTGTGCAAGTGTTCCCCAGGTCCTGGCGTGCTCGCCAATTAAAGTGATTGTCACTTCAAATAACAACACCAACAATATATTCTAATAATAGAACACCAAAGAAAAAATCTAGCACGTTATGGAAGACGTCTGGCTTGCACGCCGTCGCACGCAGTTGTGAACACCAATTATCGTGATAGGGCACAATTTGGGACTAGGCGATTTGCGATTGCTTCGTTCGTGTCCTTGTCCTTGTAGAATATTTAGTAGTAAAAAGACCATGATTGTCAGTGAAGTAGTCGAAGTCCATTTCCAGATGGCTGATTTTATGTTTCTGTTTGCACAAGCATCGAAATCGAGACTGACTGTAAAAGACTGAAGACCAAAGACCGGAAGACGTGGAGTGGAAATTGGGGAAACAACATTTGAAATCAATCTAGACTACTACTGCGCGATCAAAGAAGAGAGTTCAGGCCTACAGAAGAGATGAGTGACATGTCACTCATGTCACTCATCACTTGCATTAATCGCAACATTGAAAAGTGTGTGTGTGTGTGTGTGACCCTGAGCGAATATGGACTACGAGGTGGTGAGATTCCTGGGTCGTGGCAAATTCTCGCTCGTATATGAGGTAAGAGATGCTCAAGGTGCTCGGTACGCCCTTAAGCGCGTCTATCTGCAAAGTGTGGAGGCGATAACTTGCATAAAACGCGAGTTGCGTGTGATGCGCCGCATGACCGCATCACGGAGGCAGTGCCCATACGTGGTGAATCTGCTGCTCTCCTTCCGCTATGCCAAATCCGTGGTCTTCGTCGAAAGCCTCGCCGCCAGCAATTACACACTCCATCAACTAATTAAATCGACTCGAGGGATTAGGGATGAGGGCGCCCTTCGATTCTACCTCTGTGAAATTATGTGCGGCCTGCAGTACCTCCACAGTCTGCGGATTGTTCACAGCGATGTGAAGCCCTCCAACATCCTCCTCCTCACTTCGGATGGACACGTGCTCATCACATACATGGATTGTTCTTTCGTCATGCAAAGAGGCAATCCAATTGGCCGCGACTTTAATGGCACTCCACGGTTCTTCCCCCCGGAAGTAGCACGGTCGGAAGCTGTGGCACCAGAGTCGGATGTGTGGAGTCTGGAGTCTGGAGTCTGGCTGTCACCTTGGCATTTATGAGGTTCGGCTACACGATCAATCGGAGATTCTTCACCAATGCACGCAGACAGCGCTTGAGGCCCTATAAGTGGGCGGATGCGAGATACCAACTGGGATGGTGTCTCACGCGAGCTTAAGGGTGTCTTCAGGACCTGTCTGAAAACAAAAATGAACAGACGTGCAGACAGACATTGAACGGCTGAAGAGAAAACGATTCTTCGCCAGAGTCTCCTGGCTCCAGGTAGAGGCACGCGATTTGCCTCCTCCACCTTCACCGCTCGTAGAATATCTAATTCCACCGAAATTGACGACAGTGGGCGGGAACCCACAGGTTCTCCAAGAAGCTCATGGGGATTACCTCCCGAGAATGGAGAAGTCAAGCTTCATCTTCACCAGCTCCGAAGACGGCGGTAGCGAAATTCTTGGGTTTTTAATGAGCCAACGGATCTGGCCAAACACGGTGGCCGGAGCATCGGGTGGAGATGTTTCTGGCAAGAGTGGAATACGCCAATCCAAACTTTTATCAGTAAAGTGATAGAGAAATTTATGTCCTTTTTATGAAGCTGAAATTTCCTTGATGAATTTGTTATTTTTATGCAAGAGATGGTCGTTATTTTATAAGTTTTTTAGATAACTGTGGCGGGAATACTGACGCTTTAGGAATTTTAAATTAAAGGATGTTAATTAGCAGGAAACGTTTTTAGATAGAAAAAAATGTCGATTCACTGGAGCAGGTCTGTTTTTCCTGCTCGAAGCTTGGTTCGGTAGATCCAGGTACTAATTGATGCTACATTAGGTGGCAACAATGCAAAATGTGATGGTGGGTGATTCCTTGGCGATCCCACCAAGGCGTAATTGGTTGGTCGGGGAAGAAGCCTTTCCCCATGTCCACATGAGGTCCCCTTCTCGGTGGCTGTGGCTGTGGCTGGGGTGTTTCCTTCAGTTCACGACCCGCCTCGACCCCGCTTTACTGTCTGCAATGACACTTAAGGCTTCAGCAAAGGACTGAAAAGGCGAAAAGTTGGTGAGAATGAAGGAGAGAAGAGCAGAGCAGAGCAGAAGGTACGCAGAGCAGAATTGCGTACCACCCATGTGGTACCCAATTCTTGGTGTAGGACATAAATTTCTCCATGTTGTTGAGGATGATGAAGACGGTGAACGGTTAAATGGTTTAAATTCAGTTTGATTGAATGATTCCAACTCAATTGATGAGGCAGGATAAGCTACTTTAAGGGCTGCTGCTTAAAGAAGCAGCTTATCACCCAACTGATGTGGTGGTCATCCGATTCGATTTTCATTTTCCAGTGTGAAGTCAAACTTTGATTTTCATTAAGTGTCTTTGCAACCAACTTCTTCCATTCACACATTCCTCTTCGTTGCATCAGCTGCTGAGTTTCCGTCCTCTCATAAACCCATACAAATATTGTGCTTTCATGTTACCAGGGATTTAAGCTAATTTTGTTTGTATTGTTTTGTAAGATAGTATCTAATCGGTTTAAGTGCGTCCAACTAATGGAAGTGGGGTTCAGCTCCATTGGAAAATACAAATTCATCTCTTAATTTAAAAGGCCGAAATTGTGAGATATTGTAGGGGATAACCGTCTAGTTTGAAGGATTTGCCTGGCCCGAACGCTGTTCGTCGGCTTAAGGCTCATTGGCTGCAACTTTGTAGTCAGCGCCAATGTGAATCCTGTTAAGGCTACGGCCGACAAGGCAGCCAATGGCATTAGCTGACATGACAAGCCCACACATATCTGTCATCCCAGATGACTTTAGGGGAAGTTAATTTGAGGATTTTGTCGCAATTTCTCACTTCGCTCATAATCAATTTACTGTTAAATAAGTGTCCATATCACAATTTAGCAGCTAGGGAAAATAATGCAGTGTGATCGGAACGAATTACACGGAACAATCAAAAGTTCAATTGGTTCTACGTCATTTGCATAGGTGGAAACAAGGAAATTGAGTCCACATGTAACATTGAAGAGAGAAACCCGCACCTTGATGTTTCGAGGGACCATCAAAATGCTGAGAGGATTGTGAACGCTCCTCAATCCTCACCTAAACAATTGAAAACATTCCTGTGGTATGAAAGGACTTACCTGAATGTTTTTTAATCCATTAAATTATGGAACTCTAACCAGGTGAGGGAAGAGTACACATAAATGCTGTATTTCTATCGGGTCGTCCCATTAATTCTGTCCGGGTTTAAATTAAATGAAGCCTAAAAAGTTATTTTTTTATGTTTAATAGCAGTGAACATTAATTTACTGTTAAATGTATGTAATCGAATCAAATTGTGTGCATTAAAGAAGAGTATTCCTAAAATATGCTTATTTAAGTTCTTCTAACTTGGAAGCACTCAGCGAATCATTTGAGGCAGAATGTTTTATAAGTTAATCGAAGGAAGGAACGTAGGAAGGAAGGAAGGAAACTCAGCAGTCGATGGAGTGGTGAGACACATTCACCCAGTGTATGGAGAGGGATGTGTGAGTGAGAGCAGATGGATTGGGAGATTCAGGAGTGGAGACTTCACCACCCCACGAAGATGAAGATCGAAACGAACCGACGTCCAGTTGAGTTTAAGACCAAGCTGCTTCTTGAAGCAGCAGCACCTGACGAAGCCTATTCTACTTCATCGGTTGAGTTGGAATTGGCAGTTAAGCTCAGTGCCATCAAAACAACTGCTCCAGGTGACAGCAATTCTCTCGCCTCCTGGACAGAGCGTCCCCATTCAACTTCCCTCATCGACACATCAACAATTGCTCTGAGTCTATACCTTTATTTTAGATAATCATTGCACAATGTTACAGTCTTTCTTTTCTATTTTTTCTAGTGTTTTTTATGTGCCTTTATGTTTCGATTTGATCTTTTAAGATAAAGCTTGTTTTTATTGATGTATTACTTTTTCAAGTTTTTTAGTTTTGCTGTATAACTGCGATAACGGCAGTTTTAATACCAATCCTCCTTCACTTGTCTCCCCTCACAACACCCCTTATTCAACTCAGCTTTTCGTCTATTCTAATGGTTTTAGCCTGTCATTTCCCTCTTTCTGGTGTTTTAGGCTCTCCTGTTTCATCCAAGTCGGTAACGGAGAGCACTTATTAGCCACTCGAGATCTGAAAGACATTGTTCGGTTTGCCCAACTAGCCACCCTTGACTCCGCAGCACAAACAAAGTGGTTTGGCTCCAACTTGCGATACTTTCACATGACTGTTCATCTTCTTGATCGTTGCAAAAAAATGTGACGAAGCTCCTGGTCTATACTGCCAAAGGATTGCACATGTTAACCATGCAAAGGGGATCTTAGCACCTCCATGGGCGACATGGACTAACGCACCACGCCTACGCAGCATCTCCTGAGCCAAGTACCTCCGCCACATCCACAATGAGTCGTTGAGATGACGGCCTTTCATAATCTCAACATCAGGTGCTGGTTGACAACCTCTCCTGGTAATCCCAGTACTCTTGCTCACACACACTCACTGGTTCAGGCGCCTAGAGAGCAGCTGTGACACCACACCAGACGTTACCAAGGCCGAGTACAGTTCTTTCAGAAAGGTCTTCCAAACCACCAGCCCATGGCCATTCGCTTACGGTGTAGATTACAGCAGTCTGTTTCTTGCCGTCAAAGAGCCGATAGACTGTTGTCAAGAGACCATACAGCTGAGTCAGCTTTAGGGAAGTTTCCATGCTAGCAAGTTTACACTGATCGTCTTTAGAGATGATAGAGCCAAGACAGGGGACACTGCGTTGCCGAAAAATGCCATACATGAGTAGGCCATACTCACATGCATCTACCGTGTCTTTGCCTAAGCACTTAGCGAGAGTGGTTATGAGCTTATTAAGCATTCTTTGTACAGTCTCTGGCGCGTCAGCTATCAAGCACACCTCATAGGACCACTTCAGATTCCAAGGGTCCACCACTCCTTTTCCGGGCATGCCAATATCTTCATCATACTGGATGAAACAGAAGTAGCCTTTCGTTACAGCCTTCGCGGACTCCTCACTTCCAAGTAAAAGTTTTGGACTACTCTCCCTAAGTTATTTTTGGTTATTCATAAAGTTGATACATTGCATGATTAACATCCCATGGACTTAAACAGAGCCTAGTGATGAAGCGTGAAAGATCCACAGTAGTGCCCTTGCTCATACACTTCGAAACATGAGACCGTAAGGCCAAAACCGCTTGCTCAGTGGAGCAGCCAATTGTGAAACCTGCTTAGCTTGCCTACCGCTATACTTGCGTAGAAGTTTTCAATGACTTCAAGGAGAAAGACTGGCCTGTAATTACCCGTCACACTTCTAGATCCTTTTTCTTAGTTGATTGAGGCGACTGCTGCCCTAACCCAGGTTCTCGGAATGTCAGCTTTGACTGCCAAGCAGGCATCAAAGAAGCCCAACAGCACCGTATGCGGCCGTTCTCCATCATTTATTCCGATTCCAGGTTCGAACAGGGCGCCTTATTGAGGTTAAGTTTGGCCAAATGCTCCTCGAACTCGCCCCTTGTAAAATCTGACCTAGTCTTACCTGTTGGTACTCCCACGCTTTCCGAATGGAAATCAAGGTGAGGTAATTGAGCTTATGAGCCCTAATGCACCCACATAATTGTATCATTAGCTCGTCAAGATATTCAGGCTCAGTAGCTCACAACCTGTTTCGAGTCGTTTGTATCTACCACTTGTAGAGCTCCAAGTTCTCTGCAACGGATTCCCTCAGATGCGCTTTTCAAAACCGAAAAATAGTCCTGTGCAACCGTCCTCTTTCATGCCTACATCGCTTTTATGCACTGAGAGTGACAGTTTGTAGCCACTTCTTTGGCTATTTAGTTTCCTTTCTCTCTTTTACTCCAAAAATATAATGCGTGCCAAAATTAATTTTAGCTGAGCTATACTCAAGTAAATGTGCTTTTATTGTCATACAAAATAAAAGTTGTCTTCTGAAAATACTTCTTTGCATTAAAAAATGCCCAGTTCTATGAGATATTAAAAAGAAGACCTGTAGGGTTTCCTGGTATACATCAATAATTTCAACTCGAATGGGACACAAATTATTGCTTTCGCGATAATTAACAAATAACGGTACTAAAACTGTGGATTTATGTTCTAAAAATGGACATTTAATACGATGTTAATAAAGATAATCTGCCTCCAGTTGTGTGGAGAGCAAGCGAAAGTTTTAAATCTAGAGGCCCATGCAGCAGTTTAATTGAAATAAGCAACGATCTTGGAACACCATCTTAGTAGAACAAGACCTAAAGCCGCTGGTCAAGGAGTCAAATGTTAGAGACGTGAATAATAAACAATTTGTTTTGAAGTGGTTGGTATCTTTGCCCGTAGGTACGAATTGCCCCTTCGATGGAAATGTAAACAAATATAATGGGAATTCCGGTAAATGTGCTCTAATAGTTATTTGCGTAAAATCAAGTCCCTATTAAACTCGAATTTCAAAGAAATATTATTTTAATTCTGAAAATAGACAGCATTTTGTAACGAAAAGTATATTCTACAAAAAGAACTTTTTGGTCCAGAATTAAAAACCACTAATGAGTGCCTAAAATCGTTGGGTGATTACAAAGGATTTATTGTGAGAAAAGGGCATCAAAGTAAACAAAAATAATAGGCCGCAAATCAATTTAAAATTAGTAAATGAAATTTAAGAAAAACAATGGTTGAAATTAACCAACTTTAAAAACAACAGAATAGGAGCAAATGATACTACTACCCTGATAATACCACTCGAAGTATGTAAGGTCAAAAAGGAATATATTCTGGGGGTTTGCAACCAGTGATAAACCAGGAAACGGGGAAGCCAATAGAATTAGAGCCAAATAAGCGTTAATCAATGAATTGAGAGTGCAAGGGGTCAAGCGCACGACCGAGTACTATAAGAAGGTCCAAACAACAGCGTTAACCACAAAATGTGAAGGGAAGTGTGCTTGTAAAGACGGGAGAAGACAGTGAGCGAAGAGACAAGATGAAGAAGAAGAATTACCTAAACCAATGCAACCTAATTCGAGACAAGCTGATCAAGACGAAGACGGATGAGAAGACCCAGGATATCTTCATGAAAACTGTGCAAGGGTAAACGTCAATAATGGATCTAAATACATTAAAACCCGTGAGTAGGATGGCGGATGTGGCTCACTTTCCACGAGATGACAGCGAGTCGCTCACCTTGTGGACACTGCGCCCCATTCGACCTCCTTGAGTCACTTCACACAGTGTCTTATTATTTTCTAATGTACCTCTGTTGCATATCATGATGATGACGATGGCAATATAACGTCAAGCACGACCTAAATTTTGAAGTCATTTTAGCGAATGACTGAGTTCATTCGCAAACTGGGAAGAACAGCAAACTTGAAAATAAAAGTCACATCTGATGATTCAATATTGCTATAATTCTAGATTAAATTCGCTGTGATATTTTAATACTGACAGTCACTTATATATCAGGAATTGCGGGAGTATAAACTCAGATTGTATTCATATTTTTCCTTAAATGTTTTAAGGCCGTAAAAATGTGAAACATTAGTCGAAACTGCTAAAGTCTGTTAGTTTTGAGTAATCGACTAAAATTTAATCTTCCTTCTGGCCTTTCCAATTACTCTCCCATGATTGGGTAGCCGCTATTTGTGGTGGACTTGTGCAAAATACAAAGGAAATAAGGTGGTTCAAGAAGGTGATTTGCGAAATTCAGAGGAAGTGGAGATTTCACCCTCAACGGAAATGACGATGAAATTGGACGAAGTCAATATGAGTTCGATGGTAAGCTGCTTCTTGGAGCAGCAGCCCATGAAACAGCTTTCCTTCTGTATCAGTTGAGTTGGATTGGCAGTTCAGCCTAATTCTAGACAAACAGGTGCTCCTCGACTTCATATTCGAAAACTTGGATAATTCTTGAGTTTGGCGAATGGGTACCTGCCCACCATTGGTGAGTGAGGCATCAGAATTGTCTAGTAGCCATCAGAATTTGAGGAGCATCTGACCGAGGTTTCTGCAAACGTCATCCTCAATACTTCCTGGTTTCTTCGAAGAGTTTGAAGGCGACTTCTTCGTCGGTCGTTCATACCGCAGGACGGGGTGTTCGCATTTTCAATTTTCAATTTTCTTTGTTGTCATGCATGGTTTTTAACAGGCTAGGCATTTTGGAGATGAGGTGATTAGCATGATACAAGCATGAATATTGGCTAACTTCCAATATTCTACATTGAATTTCTTCAAGTTGGGAGCACATTTAATAAGATGAGTAGGACAATTCAAGAGGTAGTCGTTTTCTTAACGATATATATTAACGAATTTTTAATAGCAGAATATGCTTTAGATTATAGATTATACACAGTAAGTTGTCTTTAGTCGTATTTGTAACGCATCTTTGAGAACGAAGCCTACATAAGGAAGTTAAACTGGCGCATTTTGTTTGAGCCTATCCTATTCATGCGCTCCTACGAACATAAAGAAAGTAACTGTCTAGTTAAAAATTAAAACAAGTTATTTTTAAGACTTGATTGATAGCAGGCAGATTATTTGGTTTGATGCAGATGGATTTTTACTCAAGGAACCTAAATACTTCATGATGACGACTTTCAAGAAATGTGCGAAATAATTCAGATCGAACTGGACGTCAGGTCAAGTTTGATGATAAGCACCAAGGTAAGGTTCTCCTTCTCTATTAGTTCAGTTGCAATTGACAATTTGTCTTAGTTGGGAGGTGTTTCATCAATAAAACGCGAAAGAGCGATTTCTAGATTACCTAGTAAATGGAAACAACAAGGAGTTACTAGAATGCGAAACGGGAACTTTACGAGCCTGACGCAGACAGTGAATCATCGCATTTGAATTCCCCTTAAACTGCATTAGCAAAGGTTAACTCGACCACCGATAAGAAGAAAGCATGGCACGAAAAGATCACCCTAAATAGGAGTTTCTCACTCGAAAATTATTTGAATCACTAAATATTTGTTCGACTTGCACTAGTAGGTATTTGCGCAAAATCAGAGGGATAACTGAGCCTAACTCCTACGTTTTCGGTGGCTGCAAAGCATGAATTTTTATAAAATACTATTATAATTATTACCATTATCATTATTATTAGTGAAATTATCGCAGTATTCTTACAGGTGAGTGTAGCTGCTGAGTTCCCTTTCTTAGACTGGTTCCATTGAACTGGTTCCATGTTAATGGGGTTTTAGTTTAAGTCAATTCAAAGGCATCTAAACACAAAACTACCTTCAGCCTTATGCCATAAAATGATCCTCAATTTTTATAATTTTATTTAAAAATATAATTGTCGCACTGACCTAACGTGGTGGCCTGATATGTGAATAACTGCGACTATTCCCAGTATTTTACATATTTTGCATTGAAACATCTTTTTTATAACTTGGGGCTTAAACTCCTAGAATAAATATTCAATTCCCTCATAGTGCCCAAATGAGAGCCTTTGCAAATTCATCAACCTCATTTTTAAAGAAATATTCCATTTGCTTTGGAAATTGCGGCTATCCAATCATATGAGTGTAACTGGAAAGGCCGTAAGGAAGATCTTGCTAGTCTAGGCAGAGCTAGACTTCATTCTACACGCAGTCTACTTCAATCACAGAGGAAATATTCCACTACCATAGAAGCTGTTAGCTTCATACCGATGTTTCTTTAATTGCCCACGTCTACGATGAGAATGTGGGCTGCGTGTTGGTTGAATATGTTGGACATCTTTTCCACCTATGCCATTAGCTTCTATGGTATGACCCTTGTTTGCTGCTATGTTTCAACGCACGCTTGAGTATGATCAATGAACTACATCCTCTTCTGATAACCCTCAATTGTTGTGTTTAAACCACATGAGTTACTGAAACCAAGTGTTTATTATGATGATTTGGGCCCAGGGTGATTCGACGAGATATGATTTCGGTCAGGACCAATTAATCCTCGTTTCATATCCACGTGACTATTGTGTGTTTATCGATTTTCACCCAATTTTGAAATTCTCTGATTATCGACACCTTTTCTGATCCGTCAGGAAACTTATGTAAAATTACCGCTCCTATGCCGTAGTTAGAAGCATCGGTAACGTCGGATCATAGTGAGTTAAAAGTAACTTTGAGTTTACCATGCTTTTAAGCTTTTCAAAGGCCTTCTCGCACGCTGCCGACCAATTCCAGGTGGAGTTCCTACCGAGGAGCTTGTTTAATAGAGTCCTCACGTCGTGTAATGAGGGGAGAAAAGCGCTATAATAACTTATCAGACCCAAGAATGATCTTAATTCGGAAATGTTTGTTGGGGCAGGCATTCCTCGTATTGTCTCAATATTATCTGGGTCTGGGCGGCGACCACTTGCCTCAAAAATAAAACCTAAGTACGTTATGGATTCTAAGAAAAAGGCGCATTTCTCCGGTCTGAGGTTAAACCTGTATTGTTTGATTCCTTCCATCATTTGTTCTAACCTAACTTGAAGTTCCTGTTCCGTCAGACCCATGACGATAATATCGTCTAAGTATGCTGCGGTGCCAGAAAGTCCCGCTATCATATTGTCCATTATGTTCTGGAAAATGGCTGGAGCGGTTTTGATTCCGAAAGGGCATTAATAGTGAGTAACTCACGGGACTCTTCTTCCACTTCCATTTGTAAGTATGCTTCGGAGAGGTCCAATTTTGCGAAATAACGGTTGCCATTGAGAATGGTAAATATATCCTCAGCTAGTGGTAGAGGACAATGGTTGTCTTCGAATGCGTCGTTCAATCCAGTCGAGAAGTCTGCACATAGGCGTATTATACCATTTGGCTTCCGAACTGCTACAATAGGCGCTACCCATGCCGAGCAGGATACCGGATGAAGTACTCCCAATTGTTGCAAGCGTTCTAATTCCGTCTCCACTGCTTGTCGCGGGGCAAAAGGGACAGGTCTCTTCGCTCTGAACGATGGCCGAGCATCCGGTTTCACTTTAAGACTTGCTTTCGCCATAATGCATTTTCCGAGTTCGTCTCTAAAGATAGTGGGATATCTTTCGATTGGGTTGAACTTCTTTATATCGTGGGCTATCGGTGGACCAATGTTTTCTTGGTGGTCGCTGAAAATGTTGAATTTGTCAATCCAGTCCAGACCTAAAAGGTTAGCATTATTCCTGGAGACGTAGCAGACCGTTGAGTATGACTTTTTGTTGCAACTAACAGTACAATTTAGTGCACCTATGATGGGCACTATGTTACCCGACGCGCTTGAAACTGCGAAATTGATGGGGTATAAACCTGGACTTCCGAGGTTATTCCAAACATCAACTGAAATGATACTGACGTCGGAGCCCGTATCCAGCCGTAAATGTACTTCTCTATCGTTTATCTCAACGGTAACATATCTGCGTCTGTTGGTTTTTACTTGGAACGATGCGTGTAAACCGTTTTAATGTTCGTTGTTGTGACCTTTATTGGATTTAGAAAAATAATTTGCCTTTTTGTTTTGAGTGCAAGAAGCATCCAGGTAGTCTTTTCTTTAGCATTTGCTACAGGCATGGTCGAGAGACAGATAATCGCGGTAAAAATGGAATTGACCACAAAACTTACACCACGGTAACTTGGATTGATGACAGTTATTATTGAAGTTTGGCGAATGATTTGCATTTTCTGTAGGACAATGCTTGGTCCTTACGCAAAAAGAGTTATCTTCTGTATTCATTGATAATTTAGTGTCTGCTACTAAACTCTGATGTCGAGCGAATACGTCTGCTAATTCCTGGACAGTTGTATTGGGATCTTTGTCCAGGATAGCCTTTAGCTGTGCTCTGATCGAAGATAAATCGGGGCTTCTCAAACCTAACAGAAAAACAAGTGACCGAAAGTTATGATAATTTAACGAATCGAACTGGAATTCCGAACAGAGTTTATTGACTCTGCTGGTATAGTCTCGGACAATTTCTCCAGGCTCCATAGTAACTTTTAGGCACTGGAAACGCGCGTTACATAGGGATATCTCGTTTGAATATAAAATGTGCAGAACTAAAATTGTTTCATCCAGCGTTAGATCTGCTGGTTTCTTCGGGTGAATGAAGTTTTTAAATGCCTCATGGGCATTATTATTCAATCGTGTTAACAGCAGACGATCCCTTTATACTGTCTGTAAACTGTGAAGAATGTAAATCAAATGTATTCAAGAATATTTGTAACCAGAGGCCGAAATTGTTAGATGAGGGATCAAAATTTGGCACTTCTTTTATGATATCCTCTGGTTTACTAGATTGGGTTTTTAGTGCATTCGTCAAAGCTGCTATGAGTTCTTCCATATGCGTAGCCACAATGTGTATTTACGAGGTATTTATGCTATCTAAAATAATGCGATTAGTAATATTACGCTCTGTCTCTAGGATAGCAGGCCACCAGATAATCGGATGCGTAACGACTCAAAACATACATTCGTAGAAGTACAAAGCGTCTTAGTAAAAACACAAACAACAATGCGTAATTTACAGTAAATGGCAAATGTAAAATAAAATGTAGTCTGAAAAAATCAGAAAATTATAAATATAGTGTTCTGGAGTTACAACAGAAGTATTGAGGATGACGTTTGTAGAAACCACGGTCAGAAGCTCCTCAAATTGTGATGGCTACTAAACAATTCCGATGCCTCACTCACTCACCATTCGTAGGCAGCTACCCATTCGCCAAACTCACGATCTTTTCCAGGCTTTCGAAGATGAAGTCGATGAACACCTGTTTGTCTAGAATTAGCTTAATTGCCAATCCAACTCAACTGATACAGAAGGAAAGCTGTTTCATGGGCTGCTGCTTCAAGAAGCAGCTTATCACCCAACTCAATTTGACTTTGTCCAATTCCATCATCATTTCCGTGGAGGATGAAATCTCCACTTCCTCTGAATTTCGCAAACCACCTTCTTGAACCACCCTCCTTCCTTTGTACTTTGCACAACTCCACCACAAACCGAATGAATTCTTCTGGCCTCTTCGTGGGCTGCTGAGTTCCCTTTCTTAGACTGGTTCCATTGAACTGGTTCCTTGTTAATGGGGCTTTTTTATTTTGGTCAACTCAAAGGCATCTAAACACAAAACTACTTTAGGTCTTATGCATAAAGTGGTCCTCAATTTTTTATAATTTAAATTAAAATATAAGTGTCGGATTGACCTAATGTGGTGGCCTGATACGAAAATGAGTGCCACTATTCTCAGTGTTTTACATATTTTGAATTAAAACATCGTTTTTCTTAAATTGGGCTTAAATTCCCAGAATTAATATTCAATTCCCTGATAGTACCTAAATAAGAGCCTTTGCAAATTGGTTTAAACATATTTTTAAAGGAGTATTCCATTGGCTTTGGAAATAGCAGCTATCCAATCATAGAGGAGTAATTGGAAAGGCCGTAAGGAAGATCATGTCAGTCGAGGCAGAGCTAGACTTCATTCTACACACAGTCCAATTCAATCACAGAGGAAATATTCCACTACCATAGAAGCTGTTAGCTCCAAATGCCCTCTTTACAAATACCTTCATGCCAATCTTTCTTTAATTGCCCTCGTCTACGATGAGAATATGGGCAGTGTGTTGGTTGAATATGTGGGACATCCTTTTCACCTATGGCATTAGCTTCTATGGTATGACCCTTGTTTGCGGGGTTGTGTTTCGACGTACGCTTGGGTATTATCAATGAACTACATCTTTCTCTGATAACCCTCAATTGCCGGGTTTAAACCATCTAAGTTATTGAAATCAGCTGTTTATTTCCATGATTTGGGCCCAGGGTGATTTGATGAGTCATGGTTTCGGTGAGGGTCAATTAAACCCCGTTTCACATCGACATGACTATTGTGTGTTTATCGATTTATACCAATGTTTGAAATTACCTGATTATCAACGTCTCATTTCGAAGCTCGAGACCCGTGAATCGAGATAAGTTTTCTATTTGGAATAGGCATTTTGCAAAGGCTGTTTCTCCTCTGGCAGGGCGAGTTTGTTACAGCTTTACGCAATCAGCGACAAACGAAAGAACAAGTTATCGACACTTTCGGGGACCATAAGATCACACGAAGGCAACTATCCTCCATGCATGCCATTGTTTTGGGACCGCCATTACCACCTGATTTATGTTCCAAATCTTCCTTCGAAGAAATTACAAACCCGGTGCTGAGTACGTATTGTGAAGCGCTTATAGATATTATTATAAATATTTTATGGTGTCATAATTTTCTGCCATTCTCCCCCTGATAGCTTAGATATGCTCAAAGACGAGACAAGCTTACCCGAGTGTGTATTAGGGATGTGGAAGTTCCATCAGTAAGCTTGAAGGCAGATCTCAATATTACCACCAATTTTCCTGAAAACAATTTTTGAATTTATTAAATCATCAGATCTAGATCTAGGGAATAAGCTGAATTCCAAGGTGAAAGAGCATAGATTTTCTCAACTATTCTGTAGTAATGCATCATAAGCTTAACCTGGTTTATAGGCTTTCTAAAACTCCTTTAAAATTTTAGAATTTGAAACAAATTCTATGCTAGCAACCGATGTTTTTATGTTGATTCTCTCGATTTTAGGTATGAAGGACTAGTAACTCGGTACAGAGGTCATTGAGTGATCAAATATCCATCCATCGCTCCACTCAGATTTCAGCCTAAAACTGTGAATTATAGCATTTTAATCGAAATTAGGCACATCAAGAGCCCTCTTCGGAAACATTCAATTACGTGTGTCCCACAAATGGGGTGAATATATTGAAAAATGCGAAATCGAATCAGTTATTCATCACAAAATTAAAAATCAAATTAATAATTTTAAAGCAAATTAAAATCAAATTAAATGCCAACAACATTAGGATTTTGCTGGTTACTTAGAATTAATAGACTTCAACAGTTTCGACTAATGTTTCACATTATATATATATATATATATATATATATATATAAGTGACTGTCATTATTAAAATATCACAGTGAATTTAATCTAGAATTATAGCCGTATTAAATCATCAGATGTGATTTTTGTTTTCGAGTTTTCTGTTCTTTTCAGATTGCGAGTGAACTCAGTCATTCGCTAAAATGAGTTCAAAATTTAGATCGTGCTTGACTTTATATAGTCTTCGTCATCGTCATGACATGCAAAAGAGGTACATTAGAATAGAATTAATAAGACAATGTGTGAAGTGGCTCAAGGAGGGCGAATGGGGCGCAGTGTCCACAAGGTGAGCGAGTTGCTGTCACCTCGAGGAAATTGCGCCACATCCGCCATCCTTCTCAATGGTTTTAATGTATTTAGATCCATTATTGACGTTTACCCTTGCACAGTTTATATGAAGTTATCCAGGGTCTTCACATCCGTCTTCGTCTTGATCAGCTTGTCTCGAATTAGGTTGCACTGGTTTAGGTAACTCTTCTTCTTCATCTTGTCTCTTCGCTCACTGTCTTCTCTCGTCTCTACACGCACTCTTCCCTTCACATTTTGTGGTTAACGCTGTTGTTTGGACCTTATTATAGTACTTCGTCGTGCGCTTGACCCCTTGCCCTCTCAATTCATTGATTAACGCCTATTTAGCTCTAATTCTATTGGTTTACGCGTTTCCTGGTTTATCATTGGTTGCAAACTCCCAGAATATATTCCTTTTTGATCTTACATACTTGGAGTTGTATTATCAGGGTAGAAGTATCATTTGCTCCTTTTCTGTTGTTCTTATAATTAGTTAATTTCAACCATTGTTTTCCTTAAATTTCACTTACTAATTTTGAATTGATTTGGGGCCTATTGGATTTGTTTACTTTGATGCCCATTTCTCACAATAAATCCTCTGTAATCACCCACCGATTTTAGGCACTCATTAGTGGTTTTTAATTTTGGATCAAAAAGTTCTTTTTGTAGAATATCCTTTTCGTTACAAAATGCTGTCTATTTTCAGAATTAAAAAAATACACAAGTAACCATTAGAGTACATCGAACCAAAATTCAGTGAATCAGTTTAATTTCGAGTTAGAAATCCCTTATTTCATTGGGGTCTCTTCGTAGCAGGGCTGAGTAAACGTCTATTAATAGTGTAAGGGGGTATTTAGGCCTTTGGTTGTAAGATGAATCATTGTCTGGGTCAGACTCATAAACTTCCGTTTTCATTTTCACGACGTACGTAGTATTTAACAATCAACTATTTGGTCTTACCTAGTAAAGTGTGCGGTAATTAAACTTGATTAGTGAGATGAATCATTGCCTGAGTCAGACCCGTAAAGTTCCCGTTTAGCATTAAAATGAGCCCTGATCTTTTCGATTTCTTAGGCAATCTCAAAATGGCGCTTTCTCGTGCCCGAGGTCCATCTTGACTTTATTGTCCACACTAAGGAAATGTGTAAAGGTTTTGATGACTAATTATTGGTAATTCGCTTCCTGTTCAGACTTAATGCGTTATATACCACATAGCTAATTGTAGTGATTATCTCCATTTCAGACGTAGATAAACATATTCAGCAATGTGGGAAATGCAATGACTTTCCCCTGATGCCTAGAAATGATCTTTATTTATGACTTCATGACTGAATTCAAGAAAAAAGGACCTGAAACTGGCATAAAGTAATTTGTACTGAAAAATGTCTTAAATTGTTGTTAAAATAGGCTGGACTGTTGATTCTAATTTTAATCCACAATTACTTCACGACATCGGCACCATTTGCCGGGATTTCCATTATATTTGTACATTTCCATCGAAGTGGCAATTCGTACTTACGGGCAAAGATACTAACCACTTCAAAACAAACTGTTTATTATTCACATCACTAACATTTGACTCCTTGACCAGCGGCTTTAGATCCTGTTCTACTAAGATGGAGTTCCAAGGTCTTTGCTTATTTCAATTAAACTGCCGCATGGGCCACTAGACTTAAAACTTTTGCTTGCTTTCCACACAACTGGAGGCAGATTATATTTATTAACATCGTACTAAATATCCATTTTTAGAACATAAATCCGCAGCCTTAGTACCGTTATTTGTTAATTATCGCGAAAGCAATAAATTGTGTTCAATTTGAGTTGAAAATATTGATGTATGCCTGGAAACCCCATAAGTTTTCTTTTTAATATTTTATAAAGTTGGAATTTTTTGCAGGAAAGATGTATTTATAGAAATCAACTTTTTTTGTATGACAATAAAAGCACATTCACTTGAGTATAGCTCAGCTGAAGTTAATTTTGGGCACGTAATATTTTTTCGGAGTTAAAGAGAGAAAGAAAACTAAATAGCCGTAGAAGTGGCTTCAGACTTTCACTCTCAGTGCATAAAAGCGACGTAGGCATGAAGGAGGACGGTTGCACGGCACTATTTTTCTAAATTCTGTAGAAGTGGGGATTTCATCTTCCACGAAGATGATCTAACTGGTGACGTCCAGCTGCCTTTGATGATAAGCCGCTTCTTGAAGAAGCAGCCCCTGAAGAGGCATATTCTGCCTTGTTCTTTTGAGTTGGAATACTTCATCTCTTTCATCGTTCATCGTTTTCATCTCTGTAAGCTCTGGTGGGGTCGCAGTGACAATTAATACTCAGGTCTACTGTCAGAGATTAAAGCATTTGAATCAAGATCTGAGGAGAAATGAAGACCTGCTGTAGTGAATGGAAAAGGTTGATGTTTCTGCAGGACAATACAGCAAGAATCACATCACAAAATTTCGAAGGAGAGCTATTAGTATTTAAGCTGAGCATGTACGAGCTAAGATGCCGAATTCTAGATGGAAGTCTCGGCTAGGGATGTTCAGCAAGACTCTGGCCCCGCTTATAGCGGATAGGAGGCGGTTTCGAAAAGCGCATCTGAGGGATCCCTTCGCAGAGAACTTGGAGCTCTACAAGTGGTAGATACAAACGACTCGAAAGAGGTTGTGAGCTACAGAGCCTGAATATCTTGACGAGTTAATGGTACAATTTTGTGGGTGCATTAGTGCTCATAAGCTCAAATACCTCACCTTGATTTCCATTCGGAAAGCGTGGGAGTACCAACAGGTAAGACTAGGTCAGAGGAGCATTTGGCTACACTTAACCTCAATAAGGCGCCGGGTTCGAAGCTGGAATCAGGATAAATGATGGAGAACGGCCGCATACTGTGCTGTTTGACTTTTATGATGCCTGCTTGGCAGTCAAAGCTGACTTTCCGAGAACCTTGGTTAGGGCAGCAGTCGCCTCAATCAACTGAGAAAAAGGATCTGTTTAATCCAGTGTGATGAGGATATTGGCATGCCCGGAAAAGGAGTGGTGGACCCTTGGAATCTGAAGTGGTCCTATGAGGTGTGCTTGATAGCTGACGCGCCAGTGACAGTACAAAGTATGCTTAATAAGCTCATAACCGCTCCCGTTAAGTGCTTCGGCGAAGAAACGGTAGATGCATGTAGGAATGGCCTACTCATGTATGGCATTTTTCGGCAACGCAGTGTCCCCTGTCTTGTCTCTATCATCTCTAAAGACGATCAGTGTAAAGTTGCTAGCATAGAAACTTCCCTAAAGCTGACTCAGCTGTATGGTCTCTTGACAACAGTCTATCGGCTCTTTGACGGCAAGAAACAGACTGCTGTAATCTACACCGTAGGCGAATGGCCATGGGCTGGTGGTTTCGAAGACTCTTTCTGAGAAGAACTGTACTCGGCCTTGGTAACGTCTGGTGTGGTGTCACAGCTGCTCTCTAGGCGCCTGAACCAGTGAGTGTCTGTGAGCAAGAGTACTGGGATTACCAGGAGAGGTTGTCAACCAGCACCTGATGTTGAGATTATGAAAGGTCGTCATTTCAACGACTCATTGTGGATGTAGCGGAGGTACTTGGCTACTTGCGTAGGCGTGGTGCGTTAGTCCATGTCGCCCGTGGAGGTGCTAAGATCCCCTTTGCATGGTTAACATGTGCAATCCTTTGGCAGTATAGACCAGGAGCTTCGTCACATTTTTTTGCAACGATCAAGAAGATGAACAGTCATGTGAATGTATCGCAAGTTTGAGCCAAACCACTTTGTTTGTGCTGCGGAGTCAAGGGTGGCTAGTTGGGCAAACCGAACAATGTCTTTCAGATCTCGAGTGGCTGATAAGTGCTCTCCGTTACCGACTTGGATGAAACAGGAGAGCTTTAAACACCAGAAAGAGGGAAATGATAGGCTAAAACCATTAGAAAACGAGAAGCAGAGTTGAATAAGGAGTGTTGTGAGGGGAGACAAGTGAAGGATGATTGATATTAAAACTGCCGTTATCGCAGTTATACAGCAGAACCAAAAAAATCGAAAAAGTAGTATATCAATAAAAACAAACTTTATCTTAAAAGACCAAATCGAAGGATAAAGGCACATAGAAAACACTAGAAAAAATAGAAAAGAAAGACAGTAACATTGTGCAATGATTATCTAAAATAAAGGTGTAGACTCAGAGCAATTGTTGATGTGTCGCTGAGGGAAGTTGAATGGGGTCGCTCTGTCCAGGAGGCGAGAGAGTTGCTGTCACCTGGAGCAGTTGTTTTGATGGCACTGAGCTTAACTGCCAATTCCAACTCAACCGATGAAGTAGAATAAGCTTCTTCAGGTGCTGCTGCTTCAAGAAACAGCTTGGTCTTAAACTCAACTGGATGTCGGTTCGCTTCGATCTTCATCTTCGTGGGGTGGTGAAGTCTCCACTCCTGAATCTCTCAACCCATCTGCTCCCACTCACACATCCCTCTCCATACACTGGGTGAATGTGTCTCACCACTCCATCGACTTCTGAGTTTCCTTCCTTCCTACCTTCCTTCCTTCGCTGAACTTATTAAACATTCTGCCTCAAATGATTCCTGAGTGGCTCCAAGTTAGAAGAATCTCTTTAAGCATACCTTAGGATTACTCTACTTTAATGAACCCAATTTGATTCGATTACATACATATAACAGTAAGCCATTGTCCACTGCTATCAGACATTAAAAAAATGCCTTAATAAACTTCGTTCAGTTTAAATCCGGACGGAACTAATGGGACGACTTGATAGAAATACATGGCATTTACGTGTACTCTTCCCTCACGTGGTTATACCTCCACATTATAATGGAATAATAAACAGTCAGGTAAGTCCTTTCATACCACAGAAATGTTTTCAAATGTTTAGGTGAGGAATGAGTAGTGTTCACAATCCTCTCAGCATTTTGATGGTCCCTCGAAACATCAAGGTGCGGGTTTCTCTCTTCAATGATACATGTGGACTGAATTTCCTTGTTTCCACCTATGCAAATGACGTAGAACCAATTGAACTTTTGATTGTTCCGTGTAATTCGTTCCGATCACACTGCATGTATTTTCCTCAGCTGCTAAATTGTGATATGGACACTTATTTAACAGTAAATTGATTATGAACGAAATGAGAAACTGCGATGAAATGCTCAAATTAACTTCTCCTAAAGTCATCTGGGATGACAGATATGTGTAGGCTTGTCATGTCAGCTAATGCCATTGGCTGCCTTGTCGGCCGTAGCCTTAACAGGATTCACATTGGCGCTGACTACAAAGTTGCAGCCAATGAGCCCTAAGCCGATGAACAGCGTTCAGACCAGGCAAATCCACCAAACTAGAGTGTTATCCCTTACATAACCTCACAATTTCGGCCATTTGAATTCAAAGGAACAAATTTAGAGAAGATTTTGTATTTTCCATTGGAGCTGAACCCCACTTCTATTGTTTGGACGCGCTTAAAGCGATTAGATATTATCTTACAAAACAAACAACCAAAAATAGCTTAAATCCCTGGTAACATGGAAGCACACTATTTGTATGGGTTCATGAGAGGAAGGGAACTCATCGACTGATGCAGCGAAGAGGAAATTCGTGAATGGAAGAAGTAGGTTGCAAAAGACACTTTATAAAAATCAAAGTGTTGACTTCACACTGGAAAATGAAAATCGAATTGGATGTCCACCACACCAGTTGGGTGATAACCTGCTTCTTAAAGCAGCAGCAGCAGCCCTTAAAGGAGCTTATCCTGCCTCATCAATTGAGTTGGAATCTTTCAATCAAACTGAATTTAAAGCATCTACCTGTTCATCGTCTTCATCATCTTCAACAACATGGAATCATTCCTACACCAAGAAATGGGTACATCATGGGTGCCTATCTAAAAGAACATAAACTCAAATCTCATTCTCACCAACTTGTCGCCTTTTCAGTCCTTTGTTCAAGCATCAAGTGTCATCGTAGAGAGTGAAGGAAACACCCCAGTCACAGCCACAGCCACAGGCACCGAGAAGGGGAAAGGCTTCTTCCCCGACCAATCACCTTGGTGGGATCGCCAAGGAATCACCCACCATCACGTTTTGCATTGTTGCCACCTAATGTAGCATCAATTAGTACCTAAATCTACTGAACCATGCTTCGAGCAGGAAAAACAGACCTGTTCCAGTGAATCGACAAGGAGTAATGTTCCAGCAGAACAGTGCACAACTGCCCCACACTGCTGCAAGAGAAAATTCACCATCCACAAACTCACCTCACTCGCCCGACCATCCTCCACCTCCCGAGCGCATTTATTTCACTGCTACAAAATCATTTGGACAAAACAATTTTTGATACGCAGTAAAAAGAGTTTGCTGAAACTGACATCTGGTAAGTTACTTCATTTTTTTATCTAAAACCGTTTCCTGCTAATTAACATCCTTTAATTTAAAATTCCTAACGCGTCAGTATTGCCGCCACGGTTATCATACAAAAACTTATAAATTACAGATCATCTCTTGCATAAAAAATGACAATTCCTTCAAGGAAATTTCAGCTTAATAAAAAGGACACAAATTTCTCTATCACTTCACTGATAAAAGTTTGGATTGGTGTATTCCACGCTTTCCAGAAACATCTCCACCCGATGCTCCAGCCACCCATGTTTGGCCAGATCCGTTGGCTCTTCACACGCAAGCATTACGCTACCGTCGTCTTCGGAGATGATGAAGATAAAGCTTGAGTGCTCCATTCTCTGGAGGTAATCCCCGTGAGCTGCTTGGAGAACCTCTGGGTTCCTGCCCACTGTCGTCAATTCCGGTGGAATTAGGTATTCTACAAGCGGTGGAGGAGGAAGAGGAGGAGGCAAATCGCGTGCCTCTACTTGGGGCCAGGAGACTCTGGCGAAGAATCGTTTTCTCTTCAGCCGTTCAATGTCTGTCTGCACGTCTGTTCATTTTCGTTTTCAGACAGGCCCTGAAGACACCCTTAAGCTCGCGTGAGACTCCATCCCAGTTGGTCTCTCGCATCCACTCACCTGTAGGGCCTCAAGCGCTGTCTGCGTGCATTGGTGAAGAATCTCCGATTGATCGTGTAGCCGAACCTCATAAACGCCAAGGTGACAGCCAGACTCCACACATCCGACTCTGGTACGACAGCTTTCGATCGTGCTATTTCCGGGGCGGGGGAGTAGAAGCGTGGAGTGCCATTGAAGTCGCGGTAAGTTGGCCTGTCATGCCGCATGTTGAAAGAGCAATCCATGTCTTTGATGAGCACCTGTCCATCCGAAGTGAGGAGGATGTTGGAGGGCTTTACATCGCTGTGAATAATCGCACACTGTGGAGGTACTGCAGGCTACACATAATTTCACAGAGGTAGAATCGAAGGGCGTCTTCATCCCTAATCCCATGGGTCGATTCAATTTGATGATGGAGTGGAGTGTTCAATTGCTGGCGGCGTGGATTTCGATGAAGTCCACGGAGTTGGCATGGCGGAAGGAGCGCAGCAGATTCACCACGTATGGACACTGCCTCCGTGATGCGGTCATGCGGCGCATGGCAAGTAACTCGCGTAATATGCAATTTATCGCCTCGACTTTTTGCAGATAGACGCGCTTAAGGGCGTACCGAGCACCTTGAGCATCTCTTACCTCATATACGAGTGAGAATTTGCCACGACCCAGGAATCTCACCACCTCGTAGTCCATATTCACTCTGGGTCACACACACACACACACACTCTTTTAAATGTTGCGATTAATAAAAGTGATGAGTGACATGAGTGACATGATTGCAGTCTGAGAGGTCATCTCTTCTGTAGGCCTGAACTCACTTCGTTGATCGCGCAGTAGTAGTCTAGATTGATTTCAAGTGTTGTCTCCGCAATTTCCACTCCACGTCTTCGGATCTTTGTGTCTTTGGTCTTCGGTCTTCTGTAGGCACTCTTAATTGCAACTTGAATTCGTCCAATTCGATCTTCATCCTCGTTGAGGGTGAAATCTCCACTTCCGCCGAATTTCGCAAACCACCTTCTTGAACTACCTTCTTTGATTTGTACATTTCTAGGTTATTGAAATTAGCTGTTCATTGCGATCATTTTGGCCCAGGTTGATTAGATGAGTCATGGTTTCGGTCAGGGTCAATTAAACCCCGTTTCACGTCCACGTGACAATAGCGTGTTTATCGATTTTTACCCAGTTTTGAAATTCCTTCATTATCGACACCTCAATTTGAACCTCGAGACCAGTAAATTATGGTGTCTTCTTCGTGAGTGCGTGCGCCAATTTGAAGAGGCAGAGTGGCATAAATTCAGTCGTAAAATAGAGCTTGAGATAGAAGGGATTTCTGGGTAATAATGACCCAGAAACCGAATTCCATTAACGCTATAATGAGGAGATAAGAAAATAAAATACACTGACCAAAATATTGCACACTCAGGACTTAGAATATGTTGTAGAATGGAAATAAACGCAAAAATATTCCAAAGTATTCTTCAAAAGGAGATGTTTAAGGCCAAAATGAAGCGCATTAAAATCAGAATATGTTGAAAAGAGAGCGAGAGATATATCATGAAGAAATGTGTGAAGTGGCGAATGGGGCGCAGTGTGCACAAGGTGAGCGAGGGAGTCGCTGTCATCTCGTGGAAATTGCGCCACATCCGCCATCCTACTCACTGGATGGAATGAATGGAGGCAGAAGATAAGTTGGGGAGACGAGGACGAGGAGGAGTAGGCGGAGGAGAAGAAGGGGGAGACACGTCTCTGCTCAATTAAAAGGAAGATCACCACGTTCCTGTCATCCATCGTCGTCTGCATCACCATCACCGCCACCATCATTGTCATCATCTGCAGCAGAGGTACATTAGAATAGCATAGTTCAATGTTATGGAATGGTGATGCTCTCTCCTGTAGGCGAGCAATTACTTCGTCCTCTGTCAAGAGCACCATACATCCTCGTCCTCTCCCTATTCTCCACGTTCTTCTTTAGCTCATTCCCTGTACGTACACGAACGCTTGGCATCGTGACTTGACATTTAACTGCTCATTCCGAACCTTTTATAAGTTTTCAGCGTACGTTATGACCCCGACCTCTGAGTTCATTGGTTAACGCCTCTTTTGCCTGAATTCTATTGGTGCACCTTTTTTCAAATTTATCATTTGTAGTAATACCCCCTGATTTTATCGCTTCTTATGGGCCTTTCATACTTCAGTGGATATTATTATCAGGTCTATGGAGTCTAAATTGTGCTTTTTATTTTGGTCCATTTCTGCGGCTCTTAAGGGGGATAAGATGCATTTAAATATCAATGGTACGCATTGAATTGTAGATACTTTACTTCATCTGCATTTGGTTTCTTGTTCTTAATATATGTATGTATATTGAGGTGATATTAGCAATTCCGCTATCTTCAGTCGTAT
>JAUOZQ010000686.1:0-26969 GCA_030710315.1 Anomotaenia brevis | reverse complement strand
AGGCTTGGTAAGTCTTTTTGTAAATTTCTTAATAAACACTACAATTTATTGTGCATAATGGCCTGATCACTCATGCTAATAGCAGAATTTATTAACAGTAATAATGAGAACGGCTTTAATAGCGTTAGAAAAAAAACATTTTACTGATAAATTTAGTACAAATTGTTTAAATGGCTTTTGGATTGTCTTGTTTATTAAGTGACATACAATAGATTATCAATAATTTGACTTTATTACATTTTCGAGTTCGTATTTATTTAATTTGTAAATTAATGCAAAATACCCACAAGGAAAAATGCTTAAATATTTTCTTTGCGTCAATATTATATCAACTTTTGGATGAAGGCAAAGCCAAATGTTTAATCTAGATAACACATTCAACTACCTAAAGTAAATATATGCTCATCCCCAAAAAAAGCACTAATACTTAAAATATTGTGTTATCATTTATAAGTCATCAGTTTTACTAACCCGTTTTAAGCAGGAATTTTGAAAATATTATTTTTGAAATGAATTACAATACGAGTTTAATTCCAACGTATTATAAATTTGTATTTCTTTAATATGTTCATTTATTTTTAACTGCAAATTACAAAGCAAGATTAAACCAACAAATCATTTAAATGCTCAGTATTGTAGGATTAAAACTGATAAGTAAGTAGATGTTTAAATGGTTTTGTTTGCTGTTTGCCAGGACAAAGGCATTTAAACTTAAAATTGCAATTTGAATAATAGGTTATAAGTCGTATACGTTCAACTCCTATGAAGATTTTTGCAAAATATTTGACTAGAAACAATGCGCAGACTAAATTTATATCACCATCTGCTGCCGTATAACTTAAAATTGTATAATGAAAAACGGTTAAACATTAGTAAATTAATAGAGTTTATGACTAAATATAGCAAAATTTATCTCACGAATTGCCGCCGTTTGATGACTATACATATATTAATAATTATTTGCTATTGCACAATAGCGTTAATCTTCTAAATGGAGTAAAGCTAGGCCACTACCTTTCAGTTTGTCAAAAATATTCATTGGATAAAATATACACGTTGAATATCCTATGTGAAGCTTTATGGATCTATTTTATACTGTTTTGTCTTTTTGACGATTCTTGCAAAAAAATCAAAAAATGTTGCGATAGAATAGGTTGCGTTTGACAATGAAATCAAGCTAATTCTCAAGTCAATGATTTATAAAAAATAAATTAAACAAAATTCTATCGGAGCATTTGCGATTTCTATAGCCATATTTGTTATAAGTCAACCAAATAATGACACCGTCTTTATATCTTTAATATGTGATTTTAAACATCAGTCCTAAATGCAAATGAAAAATATATCAGTTAAAAAAATAAGCAAATTAGTAAATTAGTAAACAGAAATTAATTGCGTCAACATAATATTAATTTTAGAAAAAGGCCTTGGTCAGTAATTTGAAGCACTAACAGATGTAAAAAAACACCTATATGTAATAATATACATAAATTAAAATCGGAGGAACGCAATTACCGAAATGCGTTAAAATAATACTAATTTAATGATTTGAAGGTGGCATGCTAATTGTGCAATTTGACTTTAAGCATTAGGTGAAAAATTAAATACATCCAGTATTATTTTTAAACAATTTTATGGCTGAATGATCAGTAATAAATGCAACTGAAAAATACCCATATATATATGTACATATTGAAATACAAGCACGCGATTTCTTCAATCAGTATAGAATTTAATTGAGTCAACACAATGTTAATTTTAGGTGGTGGTGGTAAAAGTGCGTTGTGCTATTTTACTTGAAGCATTGAAACGTTATATGTATACATATATATATTTAGCTGAATGATAATTATATATTGTTATAATATATTATTATTATCAAATAATAATTATATAATTTAGGTGGAAAATATCGTAAGTTTATTGTGCAAATTCCTTTCGATTCCATCAATAATTAATTTTTTGATAAAATGTTTTATCTCTGTTTTTTTATATCTAATAAACTTTAGGAGGCCACTAAAGAAAATTTAACAATAAACAGTCCAAATTTACACTAAACAAATAACTTTATTTATCTTAGAGGTGTTTCGCTGTAAGTTTTTTTGTCATCCTAATGATTATTATGAAATGATCCCTAGAAACAAGATTGGCTAATTCAGTATTAGAAATACATGAAAGCGTGAGATAGGATAATACAACCTCAAGTGTGCAAAATGCACAAAGGAATGTGTGTGATTTGGCCTAATGGAATCTAAAAGGCGCACTTCTTCCTACCATTATAAGACTAAAAATGTTTTATCAACGCTTATCCAAACTGCTTCTCGTTGAAATTCAATGCAATTATTTGAATTTATTCTTGATAAATTAAGAAAGGAAAAAGAAAGAGCTGTGAACTATTTTAAAATTCAAAATCATATAATTAAATCATTTATGCTACTTCTTTTAATTCAAGTCGTAAAAGTTTGATACATTAAAAAACTAATTTTTTGGAAATTATAACTTTAATGCAGCATTCGACTTCAATAAATAAGCATTTTTACATAATTTATTTCATATTTCCCTTTTGGTTCATAAATCTTAAGTGTCTCTGATTTTCTTGAAATCAAAACTTTGGATAAATCATTCAAAAATTATAATTATAGTTCTGATATAATTACTGCCAATATATTCAACTTTTTCTTAAATATAACAGAAGTTTTTATTTAATGGTACCTTTAAATACTTTGAAGTTTAGAGGCCGCTGCTCCATCGACATCATGTTCAGTTTTGGAGTAATGTTTTTTTCCCAAATAAAAGATGCTGCAAATCCGTGTTTCTAAAAATATTTATTGTTTTGCCTCCATAAATTTAAATCCTGGTAATCAAATGACGGGTATTCGTATAGACACAAAAATGCTGAGCTCTTGTTTACTTTTGAAAAATGAGATGACTGACTGGTTGCCTACAAAATTGTTCTTACGAACTCGTAGATACATTCGTTTTCACTGAAAAAGAAAGAAAGCCAAAATTATGCATTTATTTTGTATCTTTTTTGAATCATAAATAACTGTTTGAGAATAATGTTGAGTGCGGTATCATTTTGAATTGAAATAGTTTTTATTTGTTTATTTATAGTTTTCACACAAAATTGCAGATTTACATGTTAGACACGTTAGACAGTAGTCAGATTTAAACAATTTTGCCAATGTAATCATGCATTAACACTGATAGAAAAATTTAGTTAGTCGAAGGAAGCGAACGCATATAGCTGGTTGATAATAAAATCCTATCAAATGGAGCAGTAAGACTGAAACATGAATGCATTAGTTTAAATTAATTAGTTCATGGGTATTAAATATTTATCTTCATTTTGTTTGCTTCGTTAGAAAAGTGCACGATTTGTTACGACTACGTCAAAAGCAAAAATACGACTGTTTTACTTTGTAAATGGCATTCCCCATAAATCTTCCTAACAATCGATCGTCACTATCACGTTTATGATAAATTTGGCTTTATGGCAGTTTTCCAAAATAAATAGTTTGGCGAAATATTCTCTCGAAGCTGACATAATTAACGGTCATTTAACAGGGTTAAAATCTACTAAATATCTCATGAATATAATATTTTTAAACAATTCTACACTATTAAATAATATTGTTAAGGATAAATTCATCTTTCCATCTTTGAAACAATTTTCAATGACATTTTAAGGCAGAAAAAGTAGTTTTTTTCAAAATTTATGCAATTTTGAATTTAAGGTAACCATATATATTTTTCACTAGTGTCAATGTTGATATTTAAAAGATGAATAAACACTCGATCGTCATTATGACGTTTATAAGAAATTTGGTTTTGTGGCAGTCAGAAAAAACTTTATCTATTATGCGTTCAAATTTATAAGGAAATTAAATTGTTGCCCAAAACTATAAATATAGCGGACCTTGCCGAAATATTCTCTCAAAACTGACATAATTAACGGCCATTTAACAGGGTTAACAATATACTAAATATATGATGTAATATATTATTATTTATTCTAAATATATATTTATTATGTATATAATATTTTATTAACAATTTTGCACACTCATTAATGTTGTTAAGAAGAAAATAATCTTCCCATCGTTAAAACAATTATCATTGATATTTTAAGGCAGAAAAATTGTTTAATTAATACAAACAACTGTTCAAAAACATTTAAATGTTTAAGGTAGCAGACGCCAAAAAACTTTTAACTGAAATATTAAACATAATTCCACAACCGCTCAAGAGATAACGAGCTGATAACTAGATTATTATTATGGTAAGACAACAAAGCAATTATTACAATATATTACCATTAATTTTTTAGGTAAAGAATATCTTATCCATTTGAAACAATTATAATGCGAAAAAATTAAAAATAATATTTCGTTCCTAAATTTAGAGACGATAAGAACAATTTAATCGTGTGAATTTCTTATAATGTATATTTATACTTTATTACGTCATCATCATCCATAGAGTTCTCCGAAATTTATGGAGTTGCGAAATTAAGGTAATCATATAAGTTTTTCACTACTGTCAATGTTGATATTTAAATAATGAATAAACCTTTGGAGAAGAACAAAATATTTTTATAATAGAATATACATTCGCAGATTAATATGGACCTTTTGAAGGGGTTTGCACTTTGACATGAACCTCAAACCTGCAGAAGACTTAAACGTGATAGACTGTCTCTATTGCTGGCACAATTGCCTAAGTCGACAATTTTGCTGAAAATGGGCATCATTTGAAATTTACACTTTAGCAAGACATCCAGACCTAGCTTAGTTGCAATTGTGTTGCCAACTTCTGCTTTTCATTTTCCACTAAAGTAACCTATTGCCACTGCCCATTACCTCATGGGAGTTATTTATGTAAAAATCGCATGACGATCCTGGATATTCATTTGTGATGAAAGTTATATGGTCCTATTTTCATTTTAATTCAACATGGTGATAAAGGTAAACATGCACGAATAAGGAGTATTTCAGAAGCGTAATTGTCAGCAGTTTCTAGAACAATATTTGCTCTGCCTCTCTCCACAAAATGAGCTCATTTTCTGGCTTCGATTAACGTGGAGTTCATAGCTGTAGACTCAAAGCGTTTATTGACTTCTTTCACCATGCGCTATTTTACCTTATCACCCGTCGAATTGTTGCGGTTATGGGTGCCCGGAATACTATGGGTCCGCTACCAGAGAGAGAGAGAAGAGGAAACGGGCGAACTGGGACGTTAATTAACAGTGTATGACACTGAGTAGTGCACTCAAGTGACTTTATGAGGTAAAGGGACAGGGGCGAAATGACTCGGACCTGGTTTAGCGACAGGGTTAATCGGTAGCAGGGCTTGCTGCGGATTGGCTTTGTGATATTGATTAAATTGTATAGACCGCCCAATATGACGTCATGACGCCACAGAGCCATAATTTTGGGCGTGTGGGGGATAAGAAATTGGAGGACTACTTATCTTGTTCCAGCTCAGTTATTGCGTGTTAGATAGAACCGAGCTGCTTCCTTTTAAAGGCCTTGTTTATACACAAAAGTCAGTGAACAACTTAAAGACAATATAGGTTAGCTTTAAAATTCAGTCTTTCAGTGTTTCCGTAGGCATTTACCATCTCATTGCAGTCTGCATTTAACATATTTCCTCTATGAAACTCTTCTAGTTCATTTTCATTTCGAATTTATTAATTTTACCAACTTTAGATTAATTTGTTGCATGGGGTAATGTGTTGGTGCATACAATAGATAATATTGTGAAAATAAATCATTTTCGTCTGCACGAACTCACAACCCATGTTTCATTTAATGATTGTTAAAATTTGTAAAGTGATTGACCTTATACATAATGGACGCCTGCAATTATACCGCAGTTAATACGCATCATAGAGTTGTGTTAAGGTTCCTATCTATTAGACTGATTGCGCTTTCATTATACTATGTTTTCACCTTTGTTTGTTTAACTTTAAAGTCTCCAGCTTCTACCTTTATACGTATATGGCAATGAAAGTTAAGTTACAAGGAGTACGAGGTTAGGATTTTGGCTTGCCTTTCATCCATCCATCCATCCAGAAAAAGACCTGCCGCGGTAGACCTGCCACAAAAAAGGGTGACGATGATGTTTGCTTCGCGGTAGACTTGACCGCTGCCGCACACAGAGTGCATGAGAGTATAACATACAAATAGCTTCGACAAAGAATCTGTGGTGGCACGTAAGGGGTGTTGACATTCCCGTGGTGCTTCCCTTACTCGAAAAGACGATCACCATTAAGCGGAACTGCGGTGTATACTTTCTTGGCTCCATCACTGCCGAGGACGTGGGCATGCTTCCTTGACTCAGCCCTCAGAGCCAATACTTTTCCCGAGGTTACGGATCAGATATGCCGACTTCCCTAACATACATTATTCTAGTACAGAAGCTCTTCACCTTGGTCACCCGATGCGGATATTGGTACGGCCTGTCGCGAAAATAACAATGCCTCCCTCAGATTTTCAAGGGTCGACAAGAGCGTTCGGGACACCACAAGAGGGGTGGTACTTTACGGAGGCGATATCCCTATCTTCGGACGACCCGATTTCAGGTTGTTAACCGTCCAGGAAAAGACAACTCTTCTCGGAACTCTTGCCAACGTCTCCTAGTGCGTTCACTTTACCGTGCCTAATGACACCCAAAAGAGCCTCGCATGACAACAGGACCGCAGCAAAGGGACCACTGAATGCCACCTATCTTCGTGGGCTGGTTGGAATATTAACTCGATTACTTTTCTCCGAGGGGCTACCAACGTACACACACATGCTTTTTCACACAAGAGTAGGCAAGATATCCGGTATCTGGTTTGAAATCTCTTCTTTGGATTCGTTTTTATTTGTAGGTTGGTATGCCCTAATATTATTCAAGTGCTTCGTCTACAAACCGGCCTACGGAAAGCCGCCAGTGCATATTAGACACCATGCCGAAGACGTTGAGGCCACTAGACAGAAGTATGCGCACTGCAGCAGACGGACCAGATGCTGATTGCAAATGCTGTGGGGACTGACGAGTTCTTGGGACGCGTACAACGCCTAATACTACGGCTTGTTGGCGAGCAGGAGCAGCGAACAGCAGGCCTCCTACGGCAACTTCTTGGGGAGGCAGCTGACGGCGCTAGAGAGGACACTGAGGTGCTCGAGAGGCACCCTAGCTTTTTATGGAGGGCGACGTGTCGCACGATGTGGGCGGGGCCGTCACGACAGACGCGGATTTGTGACAATGGTGCATTCGGATTGTTAGGTCCTCAATAGGCTCAAATACATATTTACCGAGAGTTGTATGTTTGAATATAGAATTTTTAGCAAATATGGATCAGAATGTTAACGTTCGAAATGGATACATTGCTATGTCTGAATAGGGGAAACAAGTGCTCAATAACTGGTTATTGTGAGAATTTAGTATTGAGAGAAATGCACTAACGACAAGGGTTGGTATCTGCGTAGATAATTGTATTTCGATAAAATTGAATGGAAAATGTTAATCGCCTATATTATCGTACACATTTGCATCAGTTAAAAGTAAGCTTGCTTTGGAATATGGCGAGCTGCCTTTGGACTTTTAATAGTTGAGACGGTCTTCTACAGCCATTGATTCATCCCATCAATTCTGTATGACCTCTACACCTTCTTAAAGATTGGTCGACTCGAGGTCATTTGGGAGGAATACTGACGACTTGTTGGATGTCCAGGGCAGAAAGATGCAAGCGCCCTTACAAGGCACGAGCTTGTGGTCTGTTGTTTTAGAAGCTCTAAAACCATGTCCTACTACTTACAACACATGTAACGCCATCGGTTTAGCTGAGAAAATGTGACTTTGATGCATTAGTATTTATAAAATATCACAATTTGTCGATCCCCTTGTCTATCGAAGCTATTCATTGGCTGCATCCAACTTTCTAAATGGTAAACTGAATTATTTTCCTAAATAAAGCTATTCAGAAAAAACAGAAAGTCTAGCCTAGATTCTCTCCTAGGTGGTAGACTAACAGAAGAATAGAAAACAGATGCATCCTGCCGTCTAATAATAGCGAGTGACGATGTGTGTTTACCGAAAGGGGAGGTACCAGAACGTTGGCTAGAAATGTTTTTGCTAACAAAACACTCAAGTTGTTGTGTGTAACATAAAAACGGAAGGCTTAACCCAGACATAGACTGACGACGGAGGAGTTGATGGACGTGGACGTGGACGTGAGAGAAGCTGTACAATATCTAGTTTGTCTGCTCTTGATGGCTGACGTCGTGTTGAGCCGACGATGAGAATAGGGACCTTGGTGTGGTCGCCTTATATTATATTCATCTTTCAATTTAAAGAAGCAGTTCTACATGAATTTGCTAAATAATTGTAATGCCTTCCCAAGATGACAAAATCGACCAGTTCTAAAAAAATTGGTAAAGATGTGAAAACATTCTCTTAAAATAGCGTCAATATATCCCGGGGTGTTAATGACGGTTTCGACTCGGTTTAATGTTATTCCCTTAGTCTATTAGTAGTTTTCTGGATACTCATCCTCCTAAGACCAACAGCTCTTAAACTATTTTTTCCTACTTTTTGTATAGCACGCTTAGTTTTGAAATTAGGAAAACTCCAAGTTTCGTTCTGTATATGGAACATTTCGTCGCGGGATAGTCAATCACGTTACATCTAACTACCGTTCTATCTTTCTGTTATTCCGATATTTCTTCCACTTTTAACCATTATAGAAAATGAGAATCGTAATCCTGTCTTTACGCACCATACAAGTCCTTTAGCACCAACGTGGTGAAACAAATTCCAAAAGCAGTCTGCGAAAAAATAAATCTAAAGTTAAGGACAAACTGCCACTGCTTCTTTATTGTATAAATATATTTTCCGTATCCCAAATTATATACACAAAGTTTACGGCTCTTAAGCCATTTCGACTTAGGCCATTTTCAACGCTTACACCAGTCCCGCAATGAAATCCTAATAACAATGTTGGCCGATAAAACTTCATATAGAGCTAATCGTTGTCGACCTGGGCGCGCGACGCTAATAGCTTAGCCAGTGCTGGCGAGTATAGCTTAAGTCCCGCCAGTTTTGTTGGCTCCAGCGTAAGACATTGGTATTCAAAGAAAGCGAAAGTATCATAAAAAATGCACAAAAGGTCAGTGTCAATTTACTTTGACGAAGCGCGCAATTCTTGAAAAAAATTGGAATAAATCTAGCTAGTTTTAAAATTTAAAAAAAATGAAATTTAATCAACTTTAAATAATTTTGAGATCAGCCTTGAAAGACTAAAATAATGTCTTTAGAAATCCACCAGTTAGGCTCATTTTAAAGGGGTTATTAATGTCTACGCTTCTGTGCCTTTTTCGAGTTCTTTCAATTCTTTTACACACATATATCACTTTAATGATAAAACCCTCAGTCGAAATTGAACGAAAAGGACTTCTATTTTTTAAAAGAAAAGTGCCTTCTAAGCCCCATCAGTCAGTGAATACTAAATATACGTTTTTGAGAATGCTCCAAGGTGGCTAAATATTTTTAGAACATTTAATCACAGTTCCGTGAATGCAATAGTGTAAGATTCATAGTGTAAGACTCACGATGTGAACGACGATTTAATCTCACACTATTATTATTATCACGAGGAAACCTTATCATCCCCCCGCCTCAGAAGGTAATGGGTATGGACATTTGTGGAAACAGCTTTGATTTTAATGTCATATACTTTAACATGCAGTTACAATCGAAAAAAATATTTTAATGTTTTTTGTGTTTTTTTTGTTATTCCATGACTTTGTTTAGAGTAGCGGTTTTCTGGATATTAAAATAGCATCAAACTAGAATATCATGTTAACGGATCAGAAATGTTCACTAAAGTCGAAGGAATTTCTACCGTGTAGTTGCATTATTCAAAATTGGATTGTAAACACCTGCCTGAAGTTTGACGCATACAAAAGAGTTCTCAGTCCCAATAGCTCCACAGTTTGTTAAAATACACATAGTGCCTACGATGAAAATTCTATGGCTTTGTGATAGTAAACCCAATTATGAAAATTTTCTTTGCATCTTTAAATACCCTGTCTAAGTTTATCAACTAGTTCAAATCATCTGAGAAATTGAATTCGGTACTACCTATATGGAAGGACTTAAGAGTATGTCAAAAGTGTTCGCCGCAGATTAATCGGATCCATTTGGAAGGAATAGAAAGGCGAAAGAAATTTTAGGTTCCTTCATAGCGTGATTTATTCTTTGATTAATCTCATCTTGATCTCCGACTACGCTGCAATTTCAATAAGAATTTTGGTTCGAATCATTAAACCAGGTCAGTCCTTGGCGCATACTTGCTTTATTAGCCAAAGTGGGCATTTGAGCGGAGCCAACTAAGAAACACAAGTGAACTATTAATGCAATATCAAATTATTTAACCTTTCTAATATGTTTTGTGAACATTGTTTGTGTTTTGATGAAACTGATTTCACATAGCTAAAAGCTTGGATAACTCCTAATGAAATTATTTCTGTCTCCAATGAAAAAATAAGTGGCTAGTAAGGAGTTCACTGAAGAGAAAATCTGTATATGTTTTTCATAAATAAAAGGCCTCATTGCAAGTACAACATATTTATTTGTTAATAATGTTTTACAACAAAAGTAAAAATGTATCAATTTTTTTTGAAAAAGGCAGATTTAATTCATTAGTCGAAATGGAGAGATTAGCTTTAGAAAACTTCCACACTGTACAACTTTTATGAAACCCAAATTCATTGCTGAGCACTTGGAATGCAAGTAAATTATCTGCATAGTGCAATTTTTGAAGAAACTCTACCGCAACTTTTAAGGATCTCATTATTTTACTTCTCTCTTGCTACATAGTACACTCGTGGTGTGGGCTTTCTTGGAATATTAGAAACTTCTTTTGAAGAGGTGTAAACATAAAAATATCACATGTTTCCATCTGTATTTTTTTGCATATATATGCAATTCACAATACCACAGACAAATGTTCAAATTTTTCTGTATATATACAAACTTCTTACTGGGAATCATTCCTTTATCAGAAGCAACAGCAGCAACACTAGGCAATGCACAGACACGCGTAATTTATCTATATAAGCAGGCTTGTGTTCGGCAGGTTCATTCTCAACATAGCGAAAATGTTCTCTACTACCCTGCTTCCTATCATAATTCTGGGTTCAGTAGTTGGGATATCGAGTGCGAAAATATTCATAGCACAACTTTACTATTCTATTTTAATGAACTTTTATTTCTTTGTAGTCAATAATACATCAACATCCCAACAAGTCAATGCTCTCGCCAACATTAAAACAAAAGAGGTTTTCAGAAAAATTTCAAACGAAAATAGATATTTCTTTGCATACTACCCAGCTGATGATGAATTTCAGTCAATCTGTCAGAAGTCATCGAATTCCGACATAACTTACGTTTGTGAAACATCTATTAGTAAAATTGAGTTGCACGAGTATAGACTAATTGTGAGTTGCATGACTTTCGTATAATTTCCTCCCATTTTTCAAATCATTAACTGAGAATGATATTTTCACCTATAGCAAATAAGCCTAACTTTTGTAGATTGGAACAAAGTGATTCGTTTGGAGGACCTGCGCTTTAATGCCGTATATACTCTGGAAGAAGACGGCAACCTGCGCTTGAAAGAAACGAGTTCCTACTCTGCTGGAGTGTGTGGTATCCCCTCTGGATACTTTTTGCATAATTGCACCAGTTTACTTGATTTTTTGCTGGAAAGAGTTGAAAACGTCTAATTTACTCTTCTTAATAAAAGTCCACTGGTTTGGTTTTCTCCAGATGCTTTCGATTACTGCTGCATGCATCTATTTTCAATGGTATTAAAATTTCTACTTCAAATGGGTCGTAACCAGCTAAATTCTCAGTGCGCCGCATTTTTGTCAGTAACAAATAAGAATCCGGCATCATAAATGGCAGTCAACGTCCTAGGCGACAAATTCCTTGCAAATAAAGTTCTCCATCTTTCAGAAGGTTCCAAACAAACATTACGTTTATTGCTTTAATAGCTAATCGATGGTAAAAAGCACAACACTGCTGCTGAAAGACGAAGCTGGGATGCGTGCATACTTTCTAAAATCCACTTTCTTTTAAGGTTAGGTCGTATTTCATCTGGATCAAAATATCACAAAACTCATATGTAAATAAATAAAAACCCAAAATTTGCCACTATGCGAAACAAACAGATTCTGTCCTTAGTGAACTCCTTATAAGCCATAGCCACTTATTTCTGCGCCGTTGGAGATAGCAATAAATGCAGTCTTGTAAACCTTCCATTGGAGCATGAAGTTGCACAACAAGTTCAAATTTACCTCAAGGAATTTATGTTCCACTTCTTTGGTTGCTTTCAAATTTGTCATTACTATTCCCACCGGGTACAAATAATCGATAAGCAGTTCCCTGAAGCAAAAATTTAATGTACATTTTTCTTGTAATATAAATTTATGACATCTCTTCTACCCCTTTTGATATGGACGGCTACTCTAACAAAAACCACAACATAACACTCTTTATTTCTATTACAGGTTCACTTAGCTTAGTACTAATTTTGCTCTGCACACATTAAAACGGGCCTAATGAACAGTTTCTGGCTAAGGCTTGCATTTCAGATGGGTTGCTCTCTGATATCCCACTTTCGTTGAATTACCTATTTCAATAAGAAATTAAATAACCTTTCAGAAGTAGAGCAAGACTAATTTGCAGGTGTAGCAGCAGCCATACCAACGGTCAATAATGCTCAAGTCAGAAGCCAATTAATCCAATTTTTGAGATTCAGATATTCTACAATTAAGTGAGCTTGGAGTATTTATCTAGGCGAAACAGGAATCTCTTTGGGTTCTTCCATCACAACCTAACCACAACCAGCTGTCAGATTAAACGTTTATTGGATAAATGCACCTCAATGCTGCAATCGCCTTCTAGTCTTGGTCTTCTGGCGCGTCACCAGATTGGCAGGTGCCTTAAAGGACGTGTTCTCCAGAACCTGTCTACCCTCGGACTTCCTAAAAGTGATTTCTATCGGCCCTGATCGCATAAAGTGGATCTGAGCTCCGCCCTTTCTTACCTTAGTGGCTACGAGCAATTAAACCCTCCCAAATCATCGACTAATATTCTGATATGTGAGTTGAGTTTTAGATAGCTAATCAGAAACCTTCTCACAGAAACTAACGGAACTAAATGCATTATGACGAAGCCTTTTCGATGGAAACATTTGCGATGATGCATGAGAAATTAATTTTAAAAATTTTAAACAACTTTTTTTATGAAATTTTGTTACATTTTGGTTTTTTCACAAATATTATAAATTAATCAATCACTTTGTGCAATCAATTGCTAAAGGAAATATTTATTTTTATTGTGATTTTACTGAATTGATGTTGGAGCTGCTGAAGAAGCGGACGTGATGTGGTGATTGTTTATGCGACTAATCGCGCTAAAGTGATGAAGTATGCGTCATCATGTTAGGTGATCCCATCACACACCCTCGTGTCTAGCTAATCCCGACCGACAAGCAATATTCCTAGAGGAAAATGTGTGTTTTGCAATGGGGGGAGGTTGGAAAAAGACCGGCTTAGTAGTGTTCGTTGACTGTTTAATTAAAATCGAGAAAACCAATTCTTAGTTATACAAATAAGGACTCAATTAAGCATTTGTGATGCAGTTACAAACCGTAAAATCGCTAAATTTAGAAGGAAAAATGATTACTAATTACTTGATTGAAACTCGATGCATTCGGAACACGAAAACAGCACCATATGTTATATATTTTTTCACAAAAAATAACGCTTAAAATACTACAATATCTGCATGAGAAAACGGAAAAAATAACCTGGATTTATAAGCAATGTGCTCGATGCGTAAAATGTCATTTAGGACTTTATAGATTTTCACTAAACAAGGAAATCGGAAAAGCTCTATATAGAATAACCATTCTTCTAAGAAGACCCAGGAAACCACTTTGATTTTCACTTCATCACCACAAAGGGTCTGTCCGCTCTCCCAACCTATAAAAAAGGTTGAATCATTACTGATCATATTGTTACGTTACTGGTCTAATTGCGCGCAGTCGCTGTATCGAATGTGTTTCAGCTAACGTGGGTTTCTTTCAATCACACATGCGTTTCCCTTCATTTCCTAAGCTTAAACCCCATATTCTGAGGCATTCATTACCCCAGATAGCAACACAGTGAGTAGGTGACCTCTGTGTAGGCTCTCATTTGTCTGCATGAATCTAAGTGGGGTAGGGTAGCCTGAATTGAATCTCTCATTATAGATAGTTAGGGTAATCACCAATCAGTGGTTTATCGAACTGAGATCTCGCCGCTCACTTTCTTTTCCCGCTAATATTTTCACCATCGCTTCAAAATATTAAAGTATGCATGAAATCAAGGGTATTTTTAGTCCAGACAACATCCACAAAGGTCAGAGTACCTCAATGGGCATGAGCAATAAAGGTAAGTCGTTAATTAATGATACAATCATTCGGGGTCAAAAGTAGCTGACGCGCCATAGATGACTCATTTGTCTCAAAATAGCTGCACCGACCATCGATTTCAGCTTGTTCAATCTTCAAAACACCTCATAAAGTGACATTTCCATAAATGATGGTTTCAATAAGGTGTTTGCTTTTGTCTCTAACGTGGCAGAGGAAGTCCGTCTAGCTATGGAAAATACTTTATCCGTGAAAGCTCAATTACAAATAAGACATTCTTTTTCAAATCGCTGATTAGCATTTGGAAGTGCTAAAAGGCATCATACAATGAATACACATCGAGATGATATATTTGATGAAGATGGAACGTTATCAGTGCGTCCAAGAGCGATTTGCAACAGAAATTATACCCAAATTGAAAAATACAAGTGCCTCGGAAAACAACCACATAAACTGCCTTTGCAACTTTGCCCTTCATGATACATCGTATCCGAATCCCAAATGTGGGCTAAAACGCAGTTTCCTGGAATACTCACCTATATTATATCGAAAATACGTGAACTAACCTATCCGAATTAAACTAAGGTAGGGTAATGCTGCATTGAAAGATTCATTTTTATTTCGTTAAAGAACAGAAGTGGAGAATAGAGCGTGGTATCCTCTTTCACCAGAAATAGAATGCACCAACACAGACATTGTTTTTATAAAATTTGTAAGGCCGTTTTCCATAGTCTGACAGCTGCCTTTAAAATATTTTGCAGAAATTTTCATAGTTAGGAAATTAGAATTACTTTCAGTTGCTCATTATAGAAGGTATTCTAAGGGGTACTAAATTAAGAGCTTTTGTTGCATGATGGTTGAGCAAGCACATTCCGTTTTTATTTACAATTCATATTATGTTCCACTGTGACAAAGTAAATTTCATAAGTCGATTTTCGACGTGCGGCGAGGATTTAATAATTAGAAATCGGTGGGCAGTGCACGCACTTTTTCTGCTTTTGACCTCGTATGATTGAATCATCCAAATCTCTTAGATTTAGAGGACAAATGTTGTGCAATAAAATGTGAGAAAAGTTTGGACTTATTGAAAATAAACCAGTTATAAAAGACCTTGACGCATTCATCGTGGCTCGACGAGATGCGCTGTTGTGAATCTCGGTGATTAATAATTCTCCCGATTTGTTAGTTTGATGTGCGTCGTCATTGAATAGATGACGGTCTTGGGGTATTTCGATTTTCAAACACGAACCATATCTCAACATCAAAGCGAAGAGGCCCTGACATTGGGGGGTGTAATCCACGTGACAGGGATTGTCCTTAAGTACTTCTTCGTCTTTGAAGCCTACAGAGGTTTCGTCTATTGCATAGAGATGCCCGAGCAATGTAAAATATTGGTAAAATATCTCTCGTAACTGTTTAGTGGTGCTGTTTCAGCAAAGGCTGTCCTTTAAACGCCATTTTTATATTCAAAGAGGGCTGTTGCATAAAATGATTTGTAAAATAAGGTACAACTCTTATTGCCTTTAAATCTACAAAAGTGCCTGATAGCCCTATTATAGTACTATAGAAGCGGCCTGTCAAGCTATCTCTCTATTTTTTACTTTTTCGCACACAATTACTAACATCACTTCAACTTCCAAGTTGATGTGGAGATGGCAACAGAGTGGAATAATAGATAACTTGTTAAAAATTGGAAATGCATATGAATGATGGCGATAGGGCACATACGAATGGAACTGTGGGGTAAATGATAAATTTCCAACTGGAGGCTTTAAACGCCCTTTTTAATTAGCCTTTTAGCATTAAATGCCAACAGAATGTTAACTAATTAGTCAGCCAATGCTGTATAATGCACATATTTTGGGGGATAGATACCACGCCCCGTACGTACCTTATTTAGATCACAATTTACCTATTGGCCAAGTTGTCAATTTTTGATTATTTTATACTTTATATTTCCTTTAAGACAGACTATTCTGGTATAACCGAACATGTTTGCGCTATTTGAAAAATGTATTAAAGTTCAACAAGCGGGCAGTGCTTTTGGTCAAGCAACTTAGCAACAGCACACGATGGCTTTCATATGTGTTTCGTAATCAGCCTATAAAAGTAATTCATTGCAAAGACAAAATTTTGATATACTTGAAAAAATTAAAGGGATCTTTTGTGTCGTTCTAAAATCGATTTTTTTCCCAGCAAGCGCACACTATGTGGTAGGAGTTGTTTAGAAAACCAATTATAATTTTCTGTCTGGTATGGCATTGTCTATTTCTGTATTCATAAACAGGGAATTTATATGATTTATCTTTGCAGAATGCGTCAATTCACAAATTTGTACATATATTTTATAGACCGCAAGTCAATAAATAAGTTCAACTAACATTAAGTGTTTCATTTAGTCAGTCTTTTTTAATATTAAATAAATGAAATACCACAAGATTGAAAACCACAGCAGATTATTTGAATTTGATAAAGATCAAATTCTGATTTACGAGAATCGACTCGAAAAGACGATACACTGAAATACGCAAGTAATGCACTAGTGAAAGTAAAGAAAAGGAATGAAGAAAATGAAATATGGCTTCACAATTGAAGTTATTCTAATATACTTTTAAAAAATGGCGATTATCTTTTGGATGATGGCAACTTTGGAAGCAGAAGCACCTGAATTGAGGAAGTGGAGGGGCTCCTAACATCTAGAAAGGCGAAAAGCGGGTTTCCATAACTGGCACTGATTCTGGCAAAAGTAGTGCTTTCAACGCCACAATTGCATACAATTTTCGCTAATAATGCATTCAAAAACCTATATTTGCATGATTGCTAAGCAGGAGTCATCAAGATGAGGCAATCATCAGTGATTCATCGAATCGGAGTTAAAAGCGGCGGAAATATTAATATCTCGAAATAATTTGCACTGCCCATCGGTTTCCTATTATTTATTCTTCACCACAAGTCATGTTGACTTTTCATATTCCCTGGTTTAAACGTCGTCTTTGCTTTTGTCTTCAGAATTGCGGTATAAGTCTGGCTAGCTTTTGGAAATAACTTACCTGTGAAAGATCAAATGCAAAAACTCCACTCCTTTTTAAAAAGGGCATTAGAAAGTCTAAAAGTGTATGATAGAAACCAAAATCATCTAGATGATACCTGTCTGAGTTAAATGAATGTTTGAGAACCAGAAGGAAAAACAAATTCTGACAGAAATTTGCACTGGCATGAACGCTAGATGAGTCTCTGATAGTGAAGGCAATCGTTATTATTAAAGAAAAAATTGCTTTTAAAACTCATTAGTAAGTGCATGCTAAATATACGTCTACGAGAATGCTCAAAGGCAACTAAATATTTATAGAGCATTCAATCAAATTTCCAAGAATGCAATGGTCACCACCCCGTGCTGTAAGACTCACGATGTGAACGACAATCTAATCACACACTGTCGTTAGTACCACGAGGAAATCTGTTTCTTATCATTCCTCTATCAGAAGGACATTTGTGGGAACAGCTATGATTTTGATGTCATATTCGTCAACATGCAGTAACAATCGGAACTTGACATATTTCAATGTTCTTTGTGTATTTTTTGTTATTCCATATGTTCATTTAAAATAGCTGTTTTAAAGATATTAAAATAGCACCGCACTACCATTTCAGGTTAACGGATCAGGAGTGTTCACTAACGTCCAAGGAATCCAAAAACCTGCCTGAAGTATGACTGACGTATATAAAAGGGGTCTCAGTCCCAGGAGCTGTAGTGTTTTTGAAAAATATGCATAGTGCCTTCGATGAAAATTCTATGGGTTCTTGATAGCAAATATTTTTTTTTAGAAAATCTTCTATGAATAAGAAGTTAAGGTAAATAAAATGGTTTATACCATCTGAGAAATTGAAATTGGCCCTACTTTTATTAAAGGACTTAAGAGCTTGTCAGAAGTGCTCTAGACAGAATGATCGGAACTGTTTGGAAAGAATGGAAAGGCAGAAGAAATTTCTGGTTCCTTCTTTGCGTGATTTATTTTTGACTAATCAACGCTTCATCTCACAATACGTCTCCATTTTAAATCTCAAGAATTGAATTAATTAGCTTCTGCAAAACCAGCAAATTTCAAATTTGTCCTACTAAAGGTTATTTAATAACTTATTGAAATTCATAATTCAATGTAATTTAGCTATCTGAAAGGAACCCATCTGAAAACGCACACTTTTGCCCACCGGAGCAGTTAACTGAGTCCGTTTTAATGTGTACAGAGAAAAGTTACTGCTGTGCTAAGTGAATATGCATTATAAGATGTGCTATGTTTTGGTTTTGGTTAGAGTGGCCGTTCAAATCTAAAAGGGTAGGGGAAATGTCATAAATTTGCATTAAAAGGAAAATAAACAATAATTTTTTTTCTTTAGAGAACTGCCTAGTGGGAACCAAAGAAGTGGAACATAAATTCCTTGTGGTAAGATTGAAATTGTCGTGCAAAATCACGTTCCCATGCAAGGTTTGCCAAGACCGCAATTGTCGCTGTCTCCTATGGAGAAATAAATGGCTAGTAAGGAGTTCACTGAAGACAGAATCCGTTTGTTATTCATGGTGGCATACTTTGGGTTCTTGTTTATTTACATAGGGTTTTTATGCTATTTTGGAGCAAATGATGAAAGCGATTCTTAAATCATATTCACATTTTATTAGACCACTAATTTTGCTATTGAAATAACGAAAGCCATATATTAGTTGCAAAAGCTGAATTTTATTGATGAACAGCTTATACTGCGAGCAATATAAGGAGTATATAGCGCATAGGATGCCCTATTTGTTCATTAAATCGATCAAACCTAGGGCGATAACTTTAGTTTAAGCATAAGAATCAACCTATTTTGATTTCGCGAAAGTCACCGAATGGTGGGTATTATCGATTCTCCCTGGAATGTTTTTGGCTGAAAAACGCACGTTATAGCCAGAATCGACTAAATCGTGGCTAAAACAGATCTTTGGGGCTTTTTAAACAGCTTTACTCTTGATAATCATGTGATTTTCTGTACATTTTTATAGAAACTAATGAAGCTGGAATGTATTGTTTTCTACTGGTGGTAGAAACACGATCAGGCGATCTTTTAAACTATTTTGATGAGTAATTTGAAATTGATTTCAGAAATGCCAAAATTCCCTTTACCTTTTTGAAGCTTATCGAAATTAAGGTAGTCTTTTTGATGAGTATCATTTAAAGGCTGATTACTTAACACATGTAGAAGCCACCGTGTGCCATTGCCACTCTGCTTGAACAAAGGCACTTCCTGATTGTTGAACTCTAATGCCTTCCAATAACACAAACATAACTGGTTAGAAAACCGCATTTCCATAAGAAATATAGTTGTTCATAACAAGGCGAAATGAATAATCTGCATTAAAGAAAATGTGAAAATAGAAATAATAAAAAAATTGGCAACATGGCTAATAAATAGATACGGTGATCTAACTACAGTGCGTACAAGGCGTGGCATCTATCCTCAAAAACATGTGCATTATACAGCATTGGCTAACTAATAACAAGATATCCTATTAGCGTTAAATGCTAAAGGCTAATTAAAAAGAGTATTTAAAGCCTTTAGGTGGAAATTTATCAATCATCCCACAGTTTACATTAGAAAGTGCCCTATCGCCGTCAAGTCATATGCATTTCCGTTTTTTAATAAGTCACCTATTATTCAACTCTCAGCTGCCAGCACCACATCAACTTGGAAGTTGAAGTGGTGGTAGTGGTTGTTTGCGAAAAAGTAAAAAATATAGAAATGGCTTGACAGGTAATTTTGCACATTTATAAGCAATAAGAGTAGTACCTTATTTTACAAATCATTTTATGCAGCAGCCCTTTTTGAATGTAAATCGTAAAAAGACTTAATAAGAATATAAAAATGGCGTTTAAAGGACAGCCTTTGCTGAAACAGCACCACTAAACAGTTACGAGAGATATTTAACCAATACTTCTAGGATCTCTCTACTGTTTAAATAGCACGAGCTAGGGAACTTCATAATTTAGAGGTCAATTTTTCATATCTCTCAGTATTTCAATAAATCTACTTGAACAAGTCAACTTTGACTGAGAGTCATGATGATATGAGGAACAACGTATCATGGTTCCTAGCGACACCATTAGCAGTTTTATTTAACAGTATACAAGAAAAATATGCAAATTTGTTGCAATCTTTAATGACAGTAGATACGGTGAGAGTTATTCAGTGAAATATTAAAGAATAACTGATGAGTCATTTGAGGAGGGTCATTGGATCTTGACCCCTATTGGTGCGAGTTCGTTAGTTTGTTAGTGGGAGATGACTAGAGTGACTTTGCACAAGTTATTCGTTGTTGTTTTAATGACTTCAAGCATGATGGGTATTTCATATTCTTTAAAATTCATTTTTTGACCCACACTTTCTAACAGTGCATTCATGCGAGTGTTTTTGATGGGTTGAGGTGGGGTGCACGAGAGATCTGGCCTCAAGCACTTTGCCTTCTTCTCTTATTCTCCTTATTCACTGTTTCTCATGCTTTGCAGTCACTTCTTAACGAAGCACTATCTGAATGGCAATATTCGTAGAATTTTCGGCAACAATCAAGCGTTATGTGGAGACAACGAGGTTAGCAATCCACGTGCCCTAAATCACAGCCATTCGTAGCACCTAGCCTTTCTCTCTTTTGGCGGCACCACCCGGTCATTATCTTAATGGATTTTAAAGTTACTGTCTAAGAAATCACGATGGAAATAAAATCAGATTTCAAGTAGACCAATTACCAGTATTTTCAGTAGAGGCAGTTGTAAATCATCTCTGCATCGGACGCCACCGCTACATCGGCTTCGATCATGAATGCCTAAAGCCTAATTTACGTTTTTGTTAAGCAAATCAAATTTTAATGGTATAGGGTCAGTAATCAAATACAGGCCTCAGTCCTTGAAGATGGGCTGCATTCTTCTGCTTTCCTCCATTCTTTCAATTTCCACTACTTAAATCCATATAGTTTAAGCGTTTCCGTATTTCACTGATGGCTTTGTAATCACTTTGCACAATAGAGTCTGCCTAGTTTATCATAAAACCCTCACTTCAAAGAGCTTTTTGTTGTTACATTTATAAAATCAAAAAAATTATAAAATAAATTTCGTTGCCGGAGTCGTGACATGATGGTTTTGCTTAAATTTATATTTGGGCGATCAACTTTGATAAACTTTCATTTGATACTATTAAGCGTATGATACAGGTGTATGGTGGAATATTTGACGACTCAAACTTTGGTCTATTTTAACAGTTGGATAGTTACTCGTCTGTCAAGAATCAAAGGGTTATTTATATGATATTTTTTCAGATTTATAAATGATAGGTTCTTTTTTATCATGGAGTTAAACTCCACCTAGTATTAAAAATGCATTAAAAATAGAACTTTTCAAGCCAAATTAGTTGAATTATTGAAAAGCCTTTACTTTTTAGGAAAGCTTTAAATTTTATGAAACAACGTTTATAATAATAATATGAAAATCTAACAAATATTGTTTTATATGTGGACATAGAGTAACATGGGGTTGCAACTTCGGTTCATTGAGACCCAATAAAAGAATTTATTTTGCAAACTATAGAGTAAAAACGTGCACGGGTTCGCATAATAAAAAGCCGTAAGATGGTAAGACCTAGGTCTAAAATGGCCACCCTGCAAAAGAGGTATGCAACTAGTCATATACATCCATGCGCAAGCGTTAAAAAACGGCATGCCAATAATATGTTCGTTACAAGTCAGATTTTCTTCATTAAAATGTGTTAGATCAAACAATTATAAAGTGACTATTAAAACCAAAGTCGAGTGTCTGACGCTAGAGCAAGGAACATTTTTGGCTACTGCCCCAAAATCCAACAGTCACCTTGTGTTTGAGGTAAGATATCCAATAGTCTTTCATCAAGTCACAACTAGTTGGCTCCTTCAAATCCAGATTAGTTGTCACACCCTGTCCAACTCTTGGTAGGAGTCACCTGGATATATATATGAGATACAGATGCAATTGCACGACGCGGAAGTCGAAGTTGTGCAGATTTAGGCCTTTAGTCAAGAAATACGCTTGGTCAGTGGGCACTAACAGGACTTTAGTGGTCTCTTAGTCATGGAAATCGACGGAGGCATTGGTGCCAATGCCTACGATTATTGAGGATACAATGATTATTAGAAACATGTAGAGTGATTTTAAAAGCAAAAGTTATCTCGAAGAATGGACTTCTGAAAATACACGCTGATATTCGAAGCAATAATATTTTAGATAGATGATGTCTTACTGAAAATTTGATTTGAATAGATTGTATGTAAATACCATAAAAATAGATAGAATAGACTATAGCAATTGTGGAGCATAGTCACCGTCCTGAAAACATTATGTTGCCATTTCGATCTAGAAAAATGACCTATGCAAAGATCAAATAACATATCTCAAATCATCATTATTTTTACATTACTTCGTACTGAAAACTATTGCGAGAGACTTTGCGACAGATTTGTAGTTGCTCACTCAATCATATAAATTGAACAGGATTTTTTTCTGAGATTTATTCATGCAGGGTCTTCACCTACCTACATAAATAGTGCATATGGTCCATGCAAAAACACCATTCATTTTTCTTTCCAAATGAACTGTTTTGGAATTCTGTTAAATTCCATCGTTGTCATTATAGGGAACTTCGTTTATTTGAATTGTTAAGTTGCTTTTTCAAAAGAAATGCTGTTTATAACTATTGCAAATCTCTGCAAATAGTGAACTTTCCGTTTGTTTGCAAATGAATGTGCCGATTTCCTTGATTTTCGAGAAAACCAAGAGAATTAAAATTGCGGAAGGCTAAAATACGACTTTTTGCCTCATGTAAGGTCCCTGGAAGGAGCTGATGTATTTGAAGATACACATTTTCACCAGGATTATAGTACCGAGCATTGCCTGCAAATCGGCACTAAGAATTCAAAAGCTACTGTAGTTCATTTTTCATTCTGCATTTCGAGAGCCTTACTAAGTGACATTTTAAAATGATGACATCTTTATGGAAATCGGACATATTACATCGAAATGCCAAATTGATTTCAGTGTAGGTTAGATTCATTGCTCATTTAAGATGCGTTCTCTTTAGTGATGGTCGCAATCAAATGGAAATTTGACTGGAAAACGCATCCTTGTCGCCCGAATTTGGTTCCGTGGTGTTTATTTATTCTGGAAGAATCACGCATTTGTTCCTGTGGTCAACAAGAGCCTGACTTAATATCAAAAGATCTGCTTTCTATGCTGAATTTCTATCCGCAGAATTCAGAGGTGAAGGCGTTGATAAGCATAATTAAATCGGGAAAAATATTAATGAAAAGCTGCTTTCGTTCTTGTATGAATCATGTTGCTGCATCCCCCATGTTTCCTTGATGTGGAATTGCAAAAGAAAGTTGTCGGAGTTTCTAGCCATTCAATTTTTATACATCAAATTCCAAATTGGTTCAAAATCGTTCTGTGTTCATTGTCAGCATAGATTGCATTTTCAAAAGCTCCCTCACAGCAAACCCACTTTCTTTTTAGTAATTCGATTTTGCCCCTATGAATCCGCATCACTTTGCATTGTAATTGGAAAAACAATTGGATACGATTAAATCAACTTTCATCGCTTTAGATCATTTCCTATTTGACAAGAAATCAACTTCAGTGCTTTCCAGACACACGGTTGCGAGTGAACTGGATGTGTGCTTTTTCATATGAAATCTACATACGAGCCAATTTTCCAAATGTGAATGAATAAGTTTCTGATTTCCTTCTGATAGAACAAAAATTTTGAAAAATTCACTAATGTTTCAAAGAAAAGTGGCCACGATGATCATTGAGCATTAGCGTCAAAACTATGAACCAGAAAATTAGGCTAAAGCTTCATTACTCTCACAACTGTAACCTAAAGAGTTATGTTTTGCATTTACTTTTAAGGCTTAATCAAATATGTTTCAGAAATTGGACTCGGTTTTGCAGACGGGCACAAATCTCAGGTTAAAAGAGCGTGGAACTCCAAAGTTAGCTTTCTTGTGTTATTGCAGCAGTTTAGAGTAACAACGACTGCGAAAACTCAAGGGCGCATTTTGAGTGGCTTTTATAAAACAACTTGATATTCATTAAAAGTGACGTGTGTGAAATTATCCTATGATTGGGTAGATTTGGTGGGTTCTGCTGCGTTCTGGCTATGCCTCATTCACGTAACTGGCACGTTCATGCCCAGAGTAGCGCGGGATGCGACAAAGCCGATACTGGACAGATTTCTCTGCTAATGCAGGAATCCTAACTTCACTTTGCACTAAGCAAGCCTTAGGCACATGAGTCACCAAAGCGCTGCTGCAGTCTCTTGAAATGACAAACTCGATCGGTAAATTTGCTGGTGTTTGGAAGTTGCTTCCTCACCTTGTGTGGTATATGAGTGTGAGTTAAGAAAAAATATTGAAATATAGTATTGGATGTTGACCTAATTGCATGAGGGAGTGAGTAATGTTGTTTTAATAACACAAGAGATAGGTGGTTGGGTGGGGAGCGATGGGGCCAAAAGGCGTTGCTTAAATGACCCCACTGGGTTGTAGGGTATATATAAGCAGACGCGATGCTGCGAGGGTCATTTAGTGAGCGTGTTGTGTTCGGGTTAGACGAGATGCTGAATAGGTTCCTAAGAGGCGTTAGGGGAAGTGAAGTAAAGGCAGGAGCGACGACTGAAGCAGTTGTCGATGGAGCTCGCGATCCTCGCCGCAACAGAAATCGGCAGACTGGCGGAATTGCAAGTGATGGTGTATTTTGATTTTATCAGAATGGCAACGAAAAGCTGGTGCCAATGACACATAGGCATGGACAATTCGAGGAAGACGTCGAGCTGAATCTGATGTTTGGTTTATGGTCCTCGTCTTTTCAAGATGAAGCCCCCGTCCAAATGGAAACTGAGAATATGGAGGATCTCTATTCCCAGTCGTACTTGCAAAATATATGTTCTACCCTTCAACTGCTCTCTAAAGAGTAGAGACAACTGGATCCCATTGTTTTCAAGTCCTTTCTAAGATTCGTTCAATATATCTCTTTCCTTTAAGTTGCTAGTAGTGTTGCTGCTTACGACCAAGAATATTAAACAACAACGATGAAGTATAAGCGATGTGAAATCAGCTTGATAGCTGACAAATGTTAAGTATGGGATTTATTTCGAATATGTCTCTCTAGCATTCGTGCAATTTTTGAGTTCAGTGGATTTTCTGAAGTCAGTTAAATTTGATAGTTAACATTCTGTGGTTTTTCTGATATGATTGACAAATTTGCCTGATAATCCCGTATTAATCACGGCTTTTCATGATCAAAGGTGTTAATCGAAGTGGATGGGATTATGGTGGTGGCTAGGTAAGATGGCCAACTTTATTAGAATGTTCCTTGTGCATATTTATTTTCTCATTCTATCCTTTTAAGTTAATGGAATGGAGATATTAATGGAAGAAGCTCGACAACCAACCGATAACATGAATCCCTCCTGACTGCAATCGCCAACCCGAGATAGCATCTAGATATAAGCCTCCATTCAAACTCCTCCAGCTGTCGATCTCACCGCCAATACCAACTTAAAATTTCTCTGTTGAAGAGAAAATACGGCGTCTTTCGTGATTTCTTTAAAAGAAGTAATTGTATTTTATCCAATTTCGACGCCTACTAGCAAAATATAGGTTCTATCATTCAATTACTCGATTTACCAGCCCTAGAGGCGGAACAAGTCGAATAAATGAGAGCCATTTCAATCTTGCTGCACAACCACCGCAGCAGCCGTGAAAATCGCACGGCATAAGGCATCTTCCTGACACTAACTTCAGTCGGCGGCCGAGTGCAGCACCCTCCAGCATTCAGTGAAAAACGACGCTTTGTTGGCTTGTCAACGTGTTCAACCAGTGTCATTTTGGATCCCAGTGTTCTTTTGCACATGGCGTCGGAGAACTGTGCTCAGTCGAATAGCTCCCAATTTATCGGCTGCAACCTTGCCCCCGGCCAACTAAGTTCGTTGGCTGCCCCTTCTGTGGTAGTGGATGCACTTTCAGGCACATCTAATATACCTTCTCCACTCCATCATTAGCATTTTTCGGAGCAGCATAAAAGTTGACATTCACAGAATAAGGAGGCGTCCCAGTGATGAATGCATTCATATTTTGTTTGCCATTACGATCATTAACAAGCCTCGTACACAACCTCTTGTTTTGTTTAGCAATTCCTTTTCTATTAATCAGCCATAGAGAAACGATTTCCAAGGTGTCCTGCCATTGGTGTGCATAAAGCAAATCCACCTGTGTAATTAGGCAGAGTTTGGGCAAAAAAGGAAAAAGATGAATACTCAGACGGAGTAAGCAATAGAATATGATGCATGTACACGTTGAGGATTAATTATATCGTTAAAATGAAGTATTGTTTATGGGTTATCTCTAGTAATCCGAAGCGACTTATATGTTCAAGATTAAGTAAATGAATAT
>JAUOZQ010000685.1:0-27047 GCA_030710315.1 Anomotaenia brevis | reverse complement strand
ACATTCTCAGGGGTCACGTCATCTCATGGTGATTTGCCAATTGGGAGCATAAGTTAACATGAGGGTATTGAAGTAGCTCAGCCTAGACGAACTCCTTCTTCTCTCTCTTAGCCGGGGCCTGGCTCAAATCCTGTTTCTTGATCCGGAAAAGTGCAGGCGACATCGTCGATGGCAAACTTTCGAACAAAGGAAAAGCACGTATTCATGCACCTGTTGATAGCTATATTTACGCAGTGGTGGCTTCAATTGGATACATCGGTACATATATATGAGATGGGATAACATTCTAGAAGAGGGTATCGACTGATATTCAGTCAGTCCAGGTAACGGAGGATATTGTCAGCCACTACCACTGTGACCTACTCTGCACAACGCCATGCCCGAGCACGTGCCATGCACATGCTCCTTTCTCCCAGCACGCCGCAACTCCCTCCACTAAAGCAGCCAAAAGGTAGTGATCCGGGCCCCTCTCCTCCCTCGGCGGCAGATATAGGGACCCCTACATCCTTGAACCCAGTAGCATTCTGGTAATCCTCCTCAAAATGTAGACCTACCATCTCACCCACTAAGGTCCCACTATGGTACCTTTGCTCTACATCCACAAATTCTAGACCCTTAGGGAATTTGACTTTATAGACTATTACCTGTACTACGTTTCCCGTACTCTCCTCGGAGTCGTAACATGTCCTACCACCTCAGGGCTGTTCCTTCTCACATTGTCAAAAGTTTCGTTTAATCTCTTACTCGGATCTTCTCATGTAGTTAGAAGGGAAATTACCATAGTTTGCATGAATACATGGTTTTTGCTTACACCCATTCCTGCAAGCATTTCTGTCGTTATCTTCCTAATGTGGTTAAATAAAAGTTGGTTTATGAGCTATCGGAAAAGGCATAATGATCTCGTCACAAGTTCATTTTTTGTTTCATTTTTAAAGGTTTGGTTCAAAATTATTGGCTAATTATTCCCCTCGACAGTTGGGTCAAGGTATATGGTTGGTTTCCCATATTTCACTAACATTGCATTTAGAGCTGTTTCCTGTGAGCGAATGATTCAGCCTACTTCCTTGTCAACCTTAAGAGGAAGGTACGTAGATGTGTGAATTTTGGAAAATTTGCTCTCCTTCTGCCCTAAGCATTTGCATGGCACCCACGTCGGAAGTGGATGGTGGATGTAATGGCTGCCTGAGTCTTGCAGAGGGCAGTCTGTAACTATAGTCCGACAGGAGATTGCATTCATCGCTCAGGTCTTCACAGAGAAAAGAGGAACGTTGAGAAGGGAGGGATGTGATAAGCCATTGCGCAGAACAATGACCCTGGTGGTATTCGACATTCCAATTATCTTCATGACTTTAGTGCAAAATATGTTGATGTCAGTGGATGCATCTATGCACTACTTTGAGGTCAGTGAGAGTCTATGCAAGATTTAGTTGACTGGCCTAGTTGCTTTGATCAAATTAAGAAAGGGAATGCTCGTAAATTGGCATCCATTTAATAGGTATTCGGGTGATCAGATGCTTAGTACAGTCATCTTAGATATCAATGTTGCACATCGATGACTTGAGTAAAAAAAACGTCTTTATCGCATTTTAATTAACGATCTCTGTTTAAAGTTGCACGAATAAGTCTATTTTAGAAAATAAAATCGATGCAATATTATCTTGGAACGTAAGCCAGATAAGCCGTAACGAATTAGTGCAAAGTTGCGAATTCGTTGGTAGTTTAAATTTGGGATACCCATTTTATAAAGATTTACCTTTAACCTGAAAAGATATCTAAAATGCGCGAACTCGCTAGGGAATCAACTACCAGGTCATTGCATTTGGTAAAAAGAGCCTCATTTCAGCTTCTCAGACCTGCATTTCGGCTTTTTACTTGCTTTAAAATCAAGTAAATAATATCTAGGTTCACTGATGTCATACATAATTTGCGAATTATTTGACTTCCCTGAAGTATTATGATCCATTTCTGCAACACTGGTCTGATAGAGGTAGTATATTAACTTTTTCTGTCTTATACCTCACTGAAGGCAAGATAATGGAGAATATGTATAGGCAACCACTGCGAAATACACTCCCAATAGCATCTGCAATCTTTGCAAATTGTGCAGTATCAATTAATCAAAAAATTCAGTGTGCAGGGTGGCATTAACTGCTTAAGTAATTCTGTTTTCCAAAGCGTAATGAAGAAACAAATTCAAGATAGCAATGCAATCAAGGAAAAAGGCTTTATTTGTCCTGAAACAAACCCAAGGCTAGGACAAAGGGGATAATTACTTGAGAAGAATACCAAAAAGAAGTGATGAGGCAACTGTGGACGGTGGAAGATGCAGAATACCATGCAAAATTTAATGCTGATTAGGAATTTTCGAAAACTATACCAAACTGAGACTGTGAGAATTGTTCACCCTAGTAAAAGCTTTGTTGACACATGGGAATACAGTTATTCAGACCGTCTTTTAATGCTTTCATAAACGCGTCAGCTTTTCTTAATGGTAAAATGACTGGCGCTACTACGAGATCGCTGGTGCACTCATCCACACGAACGAGGTTAACTGTTGCATTGTTATAATCGAATGTTGCTTGCAGTAGCAATCCGGAGATATTCACTGTCGCTGAGTAAGAGTGACCGAAAATTGGTTTAAATGCCTGAAATATATAATCAGCATGTAGAAGAACTTACAAATTGGAAAGTGGCTTGAGGCATTGAAATATTACAAGCAAAATTATCATTTTCTGGTGTCAAGTGTGAGCATTTTGTAATCCAGGATTCTTTACCTAAGCTCACAGCCTTGAAATATGTCACTTCTGTTGTTATTTCCTTTAGTGCACTATACACCACACCACTTGCTCCATTTTCCATATTCGTGTCTCCATCGTTTGACTCATCAACTGAATCTGAATTCTATTTCACAAAGAAAGGAAATTACCAAATATAGAAAAAGCTGTGCTGAAAGCCAGTAGAATAATGAGGAGTGTTTTAGTCATTTCTAACTTAAGAGTGAGTAATTAAGTGGGTGTCTTCGGGATGGAGGCCTTATATTCTACTGTTAACTATTTACGTGAACTTGCAAGAAAGTGGGTTTACATTGTGTTTCACATATTTTCCTGCAAGAAGGATTTTTCAATTTTCTGGTGGCTCAAATGATGCAGAATAGTCAATGGAGTAAACAAACCGCAAAATGACCACTCCACACATTCTGATTTAGGGGATCCTCATGAGGGATAAATCCTCTACTACCCGTCCCTGAGAAAACTTCAGCTTACCTTCACACAACATTAACATTAAAACTGGACTGAATCTGCCTCAAAGTAATAGTACTAAAATTTTCTAGTTCTGTATCAAAATATTTCAAAGGATTGCGATGTGAAAGCATGATCTGACCCTTACAAACCACAGTTGCATAATCTTAGCAATGCTACTCATTATTATAAACGTTTTCTTATATTTCAAGAATCAAAGTAGATAATACTATACCTCTTGATCAATCCAGCATATTTAATCTTATCTCATTTCAACAAATGTGATTATGAGATCCTTCCGATTCTGTGTCCATTAAGCATATCAGTCCAACAGATGAACTAACTTTTCCATTTACTCAAACAGGGTAACGAAAAGACCACATCCAATGGCAAATGTTGGCATTTTTAAATTAAGTTAAGGCAAATATTGCTTCAACTGCCAACGATAAATTACTGTAACGTGAGTTATATTTTTAGTTCAAGCATTACCAAGTGCAATTAAGTGTACGTTGAAATTCGCGTGATTTGAATTCCAATGCCTCATGAAAAATATCATAAATATATACTCACACGTTAGCACAATGTAAATTGCTGTACCTATTCAACAAATTTTAATAATTTTACAATTAAGCCGCTTTATCGACCTAAAATTATTTTTCCTTGCAAAGAATAAAGACAATAATTGCTTTATTCACTCAGTTGAGCAAACGGCTGTGACTTATATTTGACGTAACCTCAACCGGGTTTGCAACTCCAGAAAAGATACGTTGATAATTAAGGTCTCCACTATTCTTGTCAATGATAGCTTTCTAGCCCGACATAACTCATTAAAAAATAAGGAGAATTTCGTTTTCTTTGCTAGAAGATTTCTGAAAGGTAAAGACTAATAGAGATGTGACTGCACTCTTCGAAAATACTTCATTCGTTTGAGAGCAGATATATGTTAACTATTATAAAAGGTAAGTTCCCACTTAGCTTGGAAATCGGCATTAACACACGCTGGATATTTGAAGTCTCTACTCATAGCTTCGAATTTGGCTTTCGACCCTGATTTAAATTCTGAAGAAGTCAGTCAGCCAGTCACCCTTCTGAGGGCGCTTCTAGCGAGATCTGACTCAGTAAGGTAATGTAGAGGAAATCTTCATTGATTTCACACACCATGACAAATGTAGAACCAGTTATTTCTTTAGTCAAGACTACAATCGCAATGCTAGATTACTCCAATTGCTACATTATTGATTTCAATCGCGCATTTATATGAGACTGAGAACATAAATGATATAAGGTCGCACTAAAGACTCTGCTAACAACTTTGATTCAAAATGGAGATTATTTCTGCATATCTCCAAAATGTCCTTATTCGAGCATACCAATGATATGTTCCGAATTAAATGACAGGTAAATGAATGTTTGAAATTTAAAATACACTTCTTGTGTTCTGTGTATCAGTATTAAGAGATGATGGATTGCAATTAGTATCAATCATAAGACGCAAAACCTGCTTCAGTACAGGCACATTGACTGACGGAGGACAAAGACAATTAATGAATTTTGATTGTACCTAAGAAAAATATATTAATCACTTCTTCAAGAGGAGATTCTCAAATAACGCATTGAGATTGACTGAGCAAAACGCAAATTGGTTTGATTGCGGTTTTCAGGGGTTTAAAGTCTTTTACTGTAAAGTCTACCTGACAGAAGCACTCTCAGGCCACAAAGAACGTGGCTCTTACCCTAACTCTCTAAAAGACCACTTGGGGACGCACGAGATCACAGGCACACCCTAGGACAGTCGCAGCACAGATCCATCACGATGTTCTGCATAAGGATGGAAGTCTTTTAAAAGAGCCCAGAACCTGATCAAAAAGAAAATACTTTTTTAGGTTTTGCTTATAGGAGCATAAACTGGCTGACACTTTAGTGCTTGTAGATCATAACTCATAATAACCCATCCAGTTAGTGCTATAGTTTCGCTCTATCATAAAATGTTCTCTCGTGTAATGACTATTAATAATAAAAATTACGACATCAAGAAGTTGTGCTTTTTTGTCTTTTCAAGATGGCTTTCTATGTCCGAAAGTGCATAACTGAATTTTAAAGCTAACCGGGGTAGTTCATTTTGTACTTGCACTAGAGACAGTGCCGATTGAAAAGTGAAATGACTTAAATAAATTTCGTATTCAGTTAAGGCAATATTTTGACAGGGAGGGAGAAGAGGAAGAGGGAATGAGGGTGTGGAAGCCTGATCAACTCCCCCCCGCCCAAACAGTCCTGGAAGTCCACGTAGGAAGCACGACATTCATCTTGATAATTTATTAATAAATGTGCAATGTTCCGTTTATTTCTAGCACTTTCAAAGAAAGTATGGTTTCGGATAATAAAAATTAAATTATTTTCACTAAAATAAAACCATGAATAAAAACAGCCTGCACTTATTGATTAAAAGCTTGCAAAATTGAGGTGTTTCTCATTTTACTGATCATTCTCGTGGCAACTCTTGGCGATTGATGCGGGCGCAGCTTGGATAGAATTAGAGCATTAAAGGAGTCGACGCTTTTGGTCAGCAAAGAGGAAATGCAGGGCAGCTTTTTCGAGATGTCGACTCTTCGAAAGTCGTCTTCACCAGGATTGGATCAGTCTCGTCATATATGTCATATTTCCCTTATGAGTGAAGTTTTCAGCTCACAACAAAAATATACAACACTTCTACTAAACTTTAAAATAAAGGTAGGGAATGCATTTTTGTTATTTGCATTAACATAAACTTTTTTAAATTTGAAATAAGAGAGTCTCTAGAAATAGGAACTCTATTCGTGTTAACTAGCGGTGCAGTTGGTCAAAAAGCAAATAACGTGATTCCGATTCCTCGCTAATCTGCACAAAAGGCTGTAATATTACATCACACATGGTGGATTGTATCTTTTTATACGGCTACTATTGCCACAGGACAGCCCACACTTTCAGTAAGGGAAACATTTTAAAGACATTTATTTAAGTCTCTATTAAATTGTCATCGTACCAGTCTTTCCAATCCTTTGTGCATAAGCAAATACCTAGTTTAACTCACTTATTTCCCATTTTAATTTAACACAATCAGTTCTAACACTCTGTTGGTAATTATTTTGTCTGGCTCGGAGTTGGACTTTTGTCTTTGGATGTATTGGGAAATCTACTTTGCAATTTTGCTGGCAGTACCAAAAGCACCGGAAAAACTTCGAATGATTACTGATTATAAATTTATTGAAGATGATTTTCTAAAGAATCGAGCTAAGTTGGTCCTACTGTTTTCAAACCGTTTCTGGGATGCGTTTAATATATCTGTTTGTTCGAGTTGTTAGTACTGTTGCTGCTTACGTCCACGGTTATTGATCTACGTAAACAACAACGATGAACCTCCCATTTAGTAAAGGTAATGAGTTGTAGGTGTGTTGCGTTATTCACGGTTTTGCCCACGGAATTCGGACTAAGAGCGAGTAAAAGTTCGAGGAGCTACGCTACCAAAGTAGTAGGATTAGTAATGTTTACATTAGATAACGGCAATAAGAGACAGGAAACCCCTCTTGTAAATAGCAACCACCCAATCCAATGCATTTTATTTATAGTTAAAGTTTCGTTTATTAAAAGGGAAATGAGGTATTTTCATGTTTTTTTAATATAATGCAAGGACAGATCTTTCCGATCACTTGTCGGGAGCATTCATATATAAATTAACGGAGAGGGCCACTAGAAAACTTTCACTTTTAGCTCTTTTAACTGAATATTTGAACCATATTTGCCACCATGTTTCGACGGCTTTTGGAAACAACACAAAACCTCATTTCAGTCGAATTAATGTTTCTAAAAGTAGCGGCACCATCGGAGACAACCATTTTCAGATATATATTTAACATAGTTTTATTTAATATCGTTAACACAAATTAATGGGAAAACCAAAGAACACAATAATATGTTGTGATTGATTTACATAATATTTATATTACCTTTGTTTTTTTTCAGCGCAATTCTATAGTTGATTTTCGAATCCACTTGAAGATAAATGGCGAATTCGTAGCCAGCTAGTGCACTATCAATCGAGTGTACATACTAGCAGTAGGATCGATCCGAAATCACTATGCTCCTATAAAATGGGACTTTGACTTGCTATTCGTTCTTATTTAATATCGGTTTACTGTTGTATGCAATAAGACTGTACAAAATATCAGCTTCTGGTGATAATATGCAATCGATAAAGGCTCACAGAAACACTATAACTACTACATATTCATTAATCAAATTAAAAAAAATAATTTGCTTAAAAGTAAGTTATGCATTTTGAGCTTGATGTAATATGCTTTCATAAAAGCAAATCAATATAAAATAAATTAACTGCAACTTACATTTACTAGTTGTACGATAAAATGTTTGATTCATAATAAATTCTCCTCCAAAAGAGAAACTGATTTATAAACTCAAATGCCAAAACTTCATGATTTTTGTTCACTGATCTCACATTGAATTCCGTCTGATTGGCAGAATAATCAATTCTACCATAAAAGTCAAAAGAACTGTAAACTTTTAATCTTGAAAACATTTCTCTCCACTCCCGATCGCGCGATGGACACGTGCTTAAGAAAAAGGCTTTTCTCGATTATATTGTGCCACACCTACATGATTGCATGAAAATGAGAGGATAAATATTATAACTACTTACAGGACTCATTCGCTTCTGTAAACATCAGTTTCCTTAGTCCACGAGCAAGAACTGACTACTAAGAATAGCTTAATTTGTGCACGCCTGAGTCATTTCCCATCACTATCATCCATCAACGCGTCTTCTCGTTCACTAAGCAGAGGGTAAAACCAGAAAACGGGTGATTTCGTTCCCACCACGACAATTAGTAGAGGTTCAAAACATTAAGAAAAATAGCCTTCTCTAGAGAGCAATGAAAGTGCCATTTGGAAGCTGTGAAGAGTTTCGATTCATTGTCTGCTGAAAATAATCGAAAAGTTTACTGCTTTATAAGGAGCTGTTCAAGAAATTCGAAAGGCTGTAGCAAAAAATAGGATAACGGACCTAGTTTCCCGTCGTCATGAGTGAAATTTTCTCTCCCTAATGAGCAGCTTTTCATAGTAACAGTTATTCAAAAGAAATCATACTTTAATTTTATTCTTTTCTACTATTGAACATATTTGGTTTTACCTCTCCGTTGTTGTATACCTTGGTGGTATACAGCAAGGTTTGTATAGGATTTTGTTAATAGAGTTGTTTATTTATTTGAGTGTCTTATTAATGTTATTAAATGCAAAATCAAGTGGATATAACATGTCTTTCCTTAAATTTTGACTGTAATAATCTTAAATTGAGGGAAATTTTAAGAAATTTATAATTTGAATTTTGCCCGAAGCAATTAGCTGAGTTTGTTTTAATGTGTACAGAGCAGAATTAGTACTATGCTAATTGAATGTGCGATAGAAATAAAATTTGTCATGTAGTGGTTTTAGTTAGAATGGCCTTTCAAATCTAAACGGGTAGATATGTCATATATTGTGGTTAAAATTTAAATATGCATTAAATTAAGGCCAAGAGGGAACTGCTATTATTTATTTGTGCCTAAGGGAATAGTATTGATAAATTTGAAAGCTACCCAAAGAAGTGGAACATGAATTCCTTGAGGTACAATTGAACTTGTGCAAATTCATGTTCCCATGGAGGGTTTACAAGACTGCATTTAATGTTATCAACGTTGGAGAAATTAGTTGCTGGTAAGGAGTTTAATGAAGACAGAATTTGTTTATGGTTTCATAGTGGCAAACATTGGGTTTTTGTTTATTTGCATATTATTTTATGATATTTTGGAACAAATATTATAACTGATTCCTAAATCATATTATATTTAGATAAACCACTAATTTTACTATTCAAATAACAAAAGCTCAATTGCAATTGCAAAAGTTTAAATTAATTTATAAATGGCTTTTACTGCGAAGAACATAAGGAATAAACCGCGCATAGGGTGCACTATTTATTCATTAAATCGTCCAAAACTGAGGCAATTTTGGAAATTTTTACTCGATAACTTTAATGTAAACCCAAGAATTATCCTATTTTGATTTCGTAAAAGTCACTGAATGGAGGGTTTTATCAGTTGTCACTGAAAAGATTTTGTTTGAAAACGCACGTCATAGCCAGAAATGACTTAACGGATCTTTTGGACTTTCTGAACAGCTGTACTCTTTATAACGATGTAGTTTTCTGTATATTTTTTATTGCAACTAATGAAATTGAAATGCTCTGTTTTCTACTAGTGATAGATACACGACAAAGGGTCTTTTTAAGGCTATCCTTTGAGTAATTTTGCATAATTACAACCCTCTAATCAGTGTTTAACTGAGGTGCGATAAATGAAGGGTAACGTACTGATCAAGATAGTCACACATTTATTACAGGAATTTTTCTGAGATTTGTACAATTATTCGCCTTTTTTATTGTGATTAGATGGTTTTTTAAGCAAACGATTTTTTAAATTTCGGATGACTTATCCGACAGTGCAATCAATGCTTTATTTGCTTAAATTGAAAATATACACCGGCTATATTAGGGCTTTCTAATGTTCAAAGAATATTCAATGCGAGATTTTAGGCGTTGTATTCATGAGGCAATGCGACCATTCATTCATATTTTTGCAGAGAAATGAGAAATGGCATAGCCTAAAACGAAAAGATTAATACAAATTACTAAGAGTCACTGTGCGAAGTTTGCAATTTTTACATTATTTAGTAATAAGGGATCGTTTATTGAATTTCTTTTCTTGTTAGGAATGGTCCATCATGGTAAGATGTTTTGCACCCAAGGTCACTCAAATCAAGCTTTTAAATTCTAATTTAAAAAATCCATGACAATGCATGGTAATGCTTTCATAAGCAGTTTATTTGATGTTTCTAAATCAAGTAATCAAACAAACTGGGAATTGAAGCAAAAAATAATAACCAAATAAACCTATCTACTGTTAAGATAGCATTTGAAGTAGAATATCTGAGTTCTGCATGGTTCAGGAAAAATCCATTGTTTCTTAAAAGATTAAAATTGTACCAACGCTATGAGTTGTAAAATATATCCCATTTTTAAATAAAATGTCTTTTTGCAAGTACACAATAAATGTGTTTGTTAATGAAGTCATAAAACGAGAGCAAAACTTTGCGAATTTTTCTATTGTAACAAAATCAGGTTGAATTTAACAGTCTAAATGGAGAGATTTGCTTTATGATTTCATTTAATTGCAAAAAAACGCTTAAATCAACCTTGTTTGCAATTTGGAGATAGTGCTAGAATTAATCTGGAATTAAAGAATTAGAAAACTGACAAATTCGCTACTTACAAATTTTAGTACTACTTTTAACTCCAGGACTTAAATGAGTAATTTTACAGTCTGACCGATGTTCACAGGCTTTGTGGGTTAGTAGATTTTACATTTCACTGTCAAAAATCACTTAAACAAAGTTTTTTATTCAAAGCTATGTCCTATGCTTACTTTCTGGCATCGAATTCCGAATGTTTAATTGCAAATTTTCGCATTACTCAAGCCTAATTTATAAGTACGGATGGTTCTGCGTTATTATACATTATGTATAATTTTTTTCTGTCGAGTTTGTTAGATTTACTTCAATAATGATCTATATTTCACATAAATAATAAACCTGTAAGTGCATAACCATACTGTTTGAGGAATTATGCAGAACCTTTGTTTTTAGTAAAAAACAATCCTCAAAATAAAGCTGATTTCTATATTTCAGAAAAATTCTTTTCACTTGAGGTATATACTTATCACAAAGTATTCATATTATTTAGTTTCTACTAAAAGATAATAAATAATTTATCAGAAATGTTCATGACATCTTTTTGTGTAAATTTTTACACCAAGCGATGTGGTCGCAAAATCGTCATTGAGTAATGAGATCATCCCACAATTTCCGTCTGAATTATAAATGGATAAAACCAGTACGAGAATGTTAGACTTGAATAAAGGGCCTGTAATCAAGAACAGGGAAAAGAGATGGAATATGTCACACTAAGATTTAATTAAATTATTTATGCACTATTTATGGACATGTACCTGGTTTTCTAGCATGGTAACTTTTTCAAATTTATAGTGATAAAGATGAGCAGTTGTCTGATTTGAAAAAAGACTAATTGCGGATTCCACAATTGATAAAATAGAATAAGCTTCTTCAAGGGCTGTTGCTTCAAATATTCACCTATTATGAATTTCGCGAATCATATTCAGAAAGTTCTTTATTCACATATTCCTCTTCATAATCTCAGTAACGCTTCTAGAAGCTTTGTCGGCCACTGAGTGCTATTCCTTCTTGAACTTTGAAGCATTGTTTCACGAATGATTGTTGCTTAAATGTTTGGCGATTTCGTGATTGAACACATGGAGTGGATCAGAGTGGCTATGGGGTGGTTAAAATCCCCCAGTTCATCGATTTATGATGGCAATATAAGAGAGGTGAGTTCTCATTCTCTTGCTATTCCTTAAATGTATGGAGACTGTCTATATATCAGAACACATTCATTTATTTTTTTTGATTATCTTGAACTATAATTCATTTAACTTCCGTTATGATCTGCATAGTATGTAGAGTTGTTGAAGTCGTTAATATGACGACTTGAACTTTATAAAATAAACTTTGAGTTACGACGCGGCTCGTCTCTTGTGGTCGTGATCTAACGTAATGCTTTCTAATCAGACTAGTTTGGGTAGCATTTCAACTCCATACCTTACATTATGGCGATACAGCAAATTAAAGAGCTTTTTGCTGCCCTTACTACCGCATTAAATAATTAAAGAGAAATTCTAGATGAAGCCGTTGATCAGATCCCGATTTTCGATCCACCCTTGGCAAATTTCCAGCTATCGTTACAGTGGTTCTCGGATACTATAGACATCAGACATGTGGAAATCGACGAAGAATCGTTTACTCCTACGGCGTCTTCATGGTAGAGCATACGAATTCTTTATTGATTACATTCTTCCTAGAAAATCCGAGGAGCTATCATTCGATGAGACTATTGCAATTCTACGTATCTTATAGTCAGGCGGAAAGTCTCTTTTTAATTCCTGTTTCCAGTACTTCAAAGTCGTGATGGAGCCTGGAGAAAATATTAGAGGCTGCATAACCAGAGTCAGCAAACTCTGCTCCGAGTTCCGTAACCTACAAAGTCTCACTTTTACATTATATTTTAAGAGCCCCGTGTTATCTTCCGTCCGTGCTCAAATCATGGCTCTCATGGACAAGGATCCCTACACGACTGTCCAAGAGTTAGCGGATGCCTTTGTTCGAAATCAGAATATCGTGTAAGACACTAAGTTGGTGCTCAATACAGGAACCACAAAGATGGGTTTAGCGATAAAACCAAACGAAAGTGCACCACTTCGAGCCACTAGAGGCAAAGAAGTCCAATTGAATGGCCTACAGACTAGCGTACGAGTGACAAAGAACAGATGAAGATTTTTCCTTGTAGTCATAATTGGGCTCAAGATGCACCTATAATTGGACACGGGCTCAGATTGCACCATGCTATCAACAAATGCCTGTATAAAACTCGGAAGATCGAAAATGGAGGACCCAAAAGTTAACATATCCAGTGCTTTCGGTAATCCAGTACCACTTTTAGGGTCTATGCGTCGCCGATTAAGGGTCAATAATATTTCTTGCAATACAACATGTTACGTCTCTATCCAAAGGACAAATCTGCTCGGTCTGGACTTCATCGACAAATTCATCATATGGTCGGCCCTCGGGCTGCAGGCGGACCCTAGAATGACTCAGCCACCCACCTCGGAGGTACGTGTTATGACCGTGTTTAAGGACACGGTTGACAAACGTCACGCACCTTCCTCCACCGTGGAGACAAGAGAAATGGCTGCCGCAGTCGCTCAATCGATCGATTATGTATTACGGCCGCAATTTCCCACGATCAAGAAATTCGATCTCTAGATTATAAAATAGGATAAAAATTAACGAATGAAATTCGGCGACGCAACCCAGGTCGGAAAATAATGCTGTGCCACCTTATCAAATCACTGATCGAAAGAACCCGAACTCGAAATCTAATTTTGACCGAAGAAATCGAATGCTTTTTAAGTAGCTACCGAAAAAGTCACCGATGGCCCGGCTCCAGCCAAATAGCAACAGGGAGCACACTCTAGATCGCGGACTCCGGTCCTTTGTCATCTGTATTCTGTCTTCTGGATCCTCGCTTAATGTAGTGTGTTCGTTGTATACCGCAATGGGAATGTCCGCCAGATTCACGTTTATGAAAGGACTTGCACATTCCAGTACCTCCGTATTTCTAACCTTAACTCATCGGAAGGAACCTTTCCAAGAAGGGGAGGAGCGTTATATCTCTAGAAAGCCATATTGATAATCTTCTGATTTTCTTGAACTATAATATATTTACCTTTCGCTATTATCTGTATATGTGCAGTTGTTTAGGTCGTTACTATGACGCCTTGCACTTCGTTGAATAAACTTGGAGTTACCACGCGTCCCGTCGCATGTGGCTGTAGCATAGCACCTCCGTAATTTACGTTAGGTGGGTATGTTGATTTTCTTTGATTGGACAATGAGAATTGACCAAGCCTTATCAAAAATTCTCCCAGTTAATTTTGGTAAATGTTCAAGGGTTCCTGAGCAAAAATGTTGATAAAAGCGCTTGGAGACTTTACTTATCGAATAACCTAATTACTTCTTTATGTGGTGGAGACTCGCTACGAATTATTTTTTAACCACCGCCTGGCTCACACTAGATATAACTTGTGTCAAGCAGAATACTCAACACCTCTTCGTGCTCACACAGAGGTGCTAATACATCTTCACTCTGTAGGAACTGCGATTCTGGTGATAATCCAATCAGCTTTTCAGAAAGAATTGCAAGTCTTCTAGAGCTGCTGATACAGACATTAAGATACAAACATTCCTCTTACTGATTTCTTTTTCGTTATTAACACGCGGAAAATCGAATTAGATTTAATATATTCATTTTTTGCTTATTATTTGAGAAGGCTACCAAGCATTTTTGCATGCGGTGGTTTATTTCAGTCTTTGACTTCTGTATGCTCTAACCAGTCTTTTTGGAATTACTTTAACTTTCTCCAAGATACAATTTAGTGTATTTATATTAAAAGAAAGAAGACATAGAAAACACCATAAAATGAACTCACTCGTAGAGATAAAAACTTTTCATTGAAAAGAAACGGAGAGGTAGAAGGCTTAACAAAATGGTCGTAAACTAAGGGATGACAACATATAACATGCACACAGAGCTTCTACAATTACCCTGTACTCAATCCATAAGAATTGATCAGTATCACCCCCATTTTAGCAATGCATAATATGCCGAAACCATTGATATGAATTTGACCTTCCGTTTAAGATTTTCTCGGAAACTTTTAAAAGGAGACTCTCATAAGTGAAAAGATGAGAGGACCAACCAAAAAATGGATTATAAGATACAGGTAGAGCCGTTCATTGGCAGCTGTATGTGTGCCTGTTGACCTCAAAATACCACACACAGTGCTCAGACACACTTCTGTGTGTGCACAATCATTGCAGCAACCACTGGGTAGCGTTAACAGATTTCGATAACCGATAGGTGAGTTGATCTCTTCACCGTTTCCCATTATTGAAATGGAAGTTTAGAAGGTCTCGAAACCACCAATAGAAAATATGTATTATAAAATATCTCAACTTATGGACTTTTTGAGTGGATGGAGCTCCAACGTTTACCGACAGATGCTTTCTCTACTGCGAATCGACTTTCATTAGGTAGGTGGGGCAGCGAGCAGCGACCTTCCGCCAACTACGGCCAACGGCTCTGTAGTCTAGACGGCCGTCTGGCAGACAGAAGATCTCCTACCGTTGCATTCCCCCCACCACAGGAACTGGCGATTTTTGTTTCACACCCGCATTCCTCCACCACTTCGTGGCACAAACGACATTGCCATTCCTAGCGGTTCTCTCTGACCAACGATATTGCATATCTCTTCAGTGCCACAATCACCACCACGCAAAACGGATCAACCGAGGATGAGAGGCGTGAATTTCTAAGGGAGAATAGTCCTCCCCTCTTAACCCCTTCTTATCCTCCTCCTTATTTGCATTTAAGATTGCACTAAAGTTAATTAGTATGTTATGGTTATTTACCGTGCCATAACTTGCTCAGTAAAAAACTACGATCAGGAGGAATTGAATTCCTCTCACCTGTGGCAAGCAACTTATGAGCGTGGCTACCCAACGGAAGGCAATTCACTAATAATTTTCTACTAACTTTTAGTCGACACCAATATGTTCGTCTATTTTTGAGCTAAGGTCGCTTTCAGATACGTCCGTTTTTTCTGAATAACTGAATTGGATAGTAGGCAATAGTTTTGCATGACTTGAATGGATGTTGTATTAATTTGGTCGAAGTAGTCAATACATTTAAATTATCAACATTTTTGAAATATTCTAGCCGATTTGTTTAGGAAAAATAGCCCTTTAATCTATCATTTATGATGTATCAGGAAGTGTATCAGGTGATGGTCGTGGTCGTGGTGGTGATAGTAATTCTGGTGTTATTGCTTGTAGTGGTAGAAGCGACGTTAGTATATGTAGTTCTGGCGCTAGTTGTGGTAGCGGTTTTAGTATTAATCGTATCATTTGTAAAATTACGGGTTCAGAAATATCCTTTGTTCTTGTTTCAAGTATATAAAAGTGAGCCAAATCCTCCTCTTCATGCTAAGTGCATTTATAATATGGTTCAATTTATAGCTTGAATGGCATTTAATGACAGTTGGCGTCAGTAAAAAGGTATCATGTCCGATAGCGGCATGATTATTTCGTCGTCACAGGATGAACCATTTTTCACCTACGTCTTTATCGAACACTCAAGTGTATCCGCAGGCCACGCCAAATGCAGCTATCAAGATGAACATCATCAGTCAGTCTTGGCTCATTAATTGGTTACGTAACCCGGACTACTTCAGTTGAATCCAATTCCTCTCGATTTTTGAACAGTTTCTCCTTGGTTGATCTATAAACCCACATCCCCAGTCGAGCGTTACCATCCTCTTCCTGAGTTACTACAATTTTTGTCAACTTAGAATCTTAATCTACGTCTCTGGGAAGATTGACATGGAGGACTTAACAAACTGCAATCAAAATGCGAAATGAAACGTTATTGCACATGCATTTTGAAAAAGCCACTTACCTTGCTTCACATGTTTGTAGCGTGCCTATTAACCTGATTTACGCCGTCCAATAGCAACGGCCCACTCACGTCTATCAACTCAATTAAGGCTACCCAATAGGTACAACCCAAGGAACCACTCTACCAATCAACGACGAGTTCGCCTTAGCCGAAATAAGTTGTAACTATAAATAAGACAACCACCGGCGTGTTAAATACACACACACATACACACGCTCGTACGCTACGAGATAACGTGGTTCTGTCTCTCTTGGGTTGGAGATTATTGTAGTAGGCACAAACCACTACATGTTCACCGCTTTTGCCTACGTTTTCGAAATGAATTTATAAAAAGAAAGGAATTGGCCAGGTACTTTTTTCCATGAAAAATACATTAATAACATTTTTATGTTAATACATAATCGATATTTTTATTATCTGTCGCAGACACGAAACTTCTTATCCATGGACTGAATTTTCACCGAATAGACCCAGTTGGGGTCTTCGACCAACTGGGAGAATCCTTTATTATGAATCTGCAAAAGAAGTACAGGCGAAATAAGCCATACATTCACGAGTTCCCTAAGAATGGCGCCCCTCACTTACTCGAGATAACTGCAATCGATGGCCTCTTAAGACACTGGTTTTCGGAAATCGAGTTTATGAAAGCAGTCGAATCAAGGTGTAATTGTTTCGGTATCCTAATCCAACTGAGATTGTTCACCCAGGGATTGACAATTCAGTCTGGCAAAGGTGACACAGGCACTGCCACTGATACTGCAGATGGGCGCTCGTTTCCTCGTTTGTTTCTTTTCATTGAGAAATCATCTTTCAGAAGTGTCCTCGCAATTGCGTGGCATGTTATGGCAACTTGAGCGTGGGTTGATGTTCTGCCGTCACAACCTTACCGTCGCTTATCTAAATATGGAGCGTTTGATAAGAAAAACACTACATACTGAAACCACCTCCAAGTCTTGGCTTTCTGTCTCTTAATTAGATTCGCGACTGCGAGTTCGTGATTTCCATCGGTCCTGAACTCATGTAGTGAATTGAAGCTTCACCCTATCTTGCCTGATTGGCTAGAGGGCGATTAGTACCCTCCCAAAGCATCGATGTTTCCGATTAGCAATATGGGAGTAAAGTCTCAAATGCTCCTTCGATTAGCCTTTAATAAACGTCGATGTTCCAAGTGTTTTTTTAAATGCTGCCGATTCCTCCTTGCCACGGCTACGATCTCATTCAGAACCATCACCTTTCTCGAAGGAGCATAAACCGTTTATGTAAGCTAAAATACTTCGATAAAACGAGTTCACATCTATTGAATATGCCCCAAGTTGCATTTCATCAAATGTGTTGAGTCGTTTTCATGTTACCTTTTTTCTCAGGTTAATATGGTCGGAACCTTTTAAGTGGATTTTGTTTGGAACAAAAATTAAAAGCCAGAAGTTCCTGGTTTTGTCCATAAATAGTCTGATTGGTACACGCTAGGCTAGATAAGGGCTAAAAGGGACGGGAAGTGTTGAGGAAGTGTAAAGCGTCACAGCAATGATTTAAGGATTTATAAACACTGCACAGGCATTGAAGAAAGTTTTGTTAATTATAAATTGAGATTACCATGCAAATAAATATTTGAAGATGCAACAGAACTCAAGATGTCCCAGTGAACACTGCGTGCTCTCACCAGTCTGCCTTAATTGCCACGATTCTCGCCGGACGAAAACTTTTGGGCAATGGCAATTTTGGGTAATGTAAGTGTTCGTAAAATAGATCCATCTATGCGATAATTAAAAGGGCTAATTTATACCATTTAAGACTATACCTAGATAGTTGTGGAAGAATAATCGATCGACATCATCCATGGATAACATCAAGAAGGGTTAGGTAGTTAGGGACGGACCATAGTGACCCGCAAATTGTATACTATTTGTATACTTAACCCTAACATCACATTAATGGTTTGGCCATGACCTTAAATTGCTTAGAGCATGCTAAACATCGAAAAAACAGTGATTCCATTAGTAGTGATTATATTACCTATATTTGCAGTGCATTTGAAGAGTTCCAAATATGTGCTTAATATTGATTGCCTTTTATAAATTTCCAGTTATTAATTTCAATGTATTTCCATATTTTCAACAGATAGAAATATTTTTATTCCACTGCCTTGCGCAAAACTAAACGAACTTTTGAAAGAATGCCATTTTTATTATTATATCTTTAGCGATTGATTATTAATTCACAACATTATTCATTAATATATTTCTAAAATAACTTAAAACAGCATTAATTGCCTGCCAAAGGTTGCGAAATCGCGTGATAACCCATGAACCACCTACCGCGACTGGTACTGTGCAAATATTCTGTTGCTCTCTCTCCCTTAATCTTCTCTCACAAATCCTTCTCTCTCTCAACTACCAGATGCTTCTTCTTTGCCTCAAGAATTCGCAACCACTACCCTTTACGCACTCAAACTCTCATTTATGCTATCAGTCATAGTCAGCTGACCAATCGTTCCTTAGGCTCAGGAGACAACAGTTGCATTTTCTGCGCAACCGAGCATGCTCACAAGAGCGCGTGGGAATTGTCTTTCGGATTGACTGAGTCCTAATTTCCCCCTCCTCCACCTCCTACTCATCCACACAGGTCACTCTGAAATTTCTCCAGAGAAATTCAACACTTCTGCAGCAGACCGGTGGTGGGGATGTGAAACAGGATGAAGACTTCGCAATTGGCGAGACCAGAAGGAGAATTCGGATAGTGGCTGGGGAGAATGGTATGTTTGCGTTGGCAAAATCAGCCCAGGCGAAGAAAATAGTGATTTTCAGCGAGGCAACGAAAATTGGCAGCGCGTGGACCCAAGCAAATCAACAGCTAGTGCTCATTTCCCCTGGTTGGGAACTCACAGTAGGTCAAAGAAACAGGAAGCGCATATTAACCCCATAGGAAATATTCAAATTAACAGCGATCATTGAATATTGGCACCTTTGTAAATTTAGGCGGTATTATTAAACCTGATTTGAGACTGCAAGGGCTAAGGGTTTGATGAGCGTTTTCAGTTGGTTCAGTTTGTTCCGAGGCTGGGCTATTCGCAGACAAATAACGGGCACTTCTGCCCACACCACTCTGATAATAATTTTGTCATAAAACTCCTCAAGGGTAGATTAAAAGACTGAAACTCATTAAAGTAGAACAAATACAAGACAGGGACTAATTGACGATTGTAAAATACACTGCATTTTTTAACAGCAAGAGAATGTTAATTTGACAATTTTAGAGACCTTATAAAAGCACGTAGTCGATGTTTTTAAAACTGCACTCTCAAGCACTAACGATTCTTGAGAGATCGTCATCTAGGCTGAAACAAACTGCTCCATTACAAAGGAAATGGGCGACTGGATGATAATGACAACCCAAAATAGGCGCCAACTCAGTCTTCCGCCTCCGAAAGTCGGTCAGGTTTCAGCCGACGAGCGGTGACCGAGATGCCAGTGACGCTAAGGGCCGGAAAAGCCGCGCCCACCTGCCTAAAGCACTCTCGGGCCACAAAGAACGTGGCTCTTACGCTAACTAGAGCCAATTTGGAGATGCAGAGACCACAGACACGCTCTAGTAGAGCCTAAGCACAGATCCGTTCTGATTTCCTGCATGAAGTGGAAGGTCATTGTAACGGAGCAGGGAACCTGATCAAAAAGAAATCATTTTTCAATTTTTGCTTCTAGGAGCATAAACAACGGTCCACTAGCAAGCTGATTCTTTCATGCTTGTAGAACATAACTCATATTAACCCATCCAGTAGGTGTTACAGTTTCGCGCTCTTATAACATCGAAAATTTGTGCATTTTTGTCCTTTCAAGATGGCTTTCTATGTCTACAAGTGTCTGACTGCATTTTAAAGTACACCTTATTAGTTCCTTGTACACGTGATCTAGAGGCGGTGCCGATTAAAAAATGAAGGAACCCCGATACAGTTTATATTCATCTTGGGCAATATTTTGGGGAGGAGGAGAATAGGGCATAGAAGCCTGATTAACTCCTAAACAGTCCTGAAAGATCGTGCTAGGCAACGAGACTTCCATCTTGATAACTCATTAATAAATGTGCACCGTTAGGTTTTTTTCTAGCGTTTTCACGGAAAAAATATGGCTTTCAATCATAAAAAGTAAAGCATTTTCGTTTAAATGAACCCATTAATATATAAACAGGCTCTATTTATTGCAAACTTGAAGAGTTTTTCATTCTATTGATCATTATCTTGGTAACTCTTGGCGATTGATGCGGGCGCAGCTTGGATAAGGAGCTCACGAGATAAGAATTAGAGATTAAAGGTGTCGACGCCTTTGGTCAGCAAAGAGGAGCTGCAGTGCAGTTCTTTCGAGGTGTCGACTCTCCACCAGGATTGGATAAGTCCCGTCTTATATATCATATTTCCCCTTGAAGTGGAGTTTTAAGCTCTAAACGAAAAATATACAAAACTTCTCCTATCCTTGATAATAGAATTAAGGTAAAAATATATTTCACATTTTTACATCTAAAAACTTCTTTGTATTTGATGTAAGAGAGTCTCTAGAAATAGGAACTGTATTGGTGTTAACCGGTGGTGCAGTTGGCAAAGGAGCAAATAACGTGGCTCCGATTCCTTACTAATCTGCCCACAAGGATGAGATATTGCATCGCACATAGTGCATTGCTACGAGACAGCTCACACTAACAGCCAGGGAAAAAACTCTTAGAGACATCTATTTAAGCCTCTATTTAAATTGACTTCGTTTCGGTACTTCCCATCTTTCGTATTTAAGCAAACACCTTCCTAAACTCACTTATTTCCCACTTCAATTCAACACAGTCAAATTTAAAACTTTGCCCACGGAATCCCGACTAGGAGCTATAGAGTACGAGGAGCTATGCTACCTAAGTAGTGAGATTAGTAAAGGTTACGTTAGATATCGTCATCAAGAGACGGAAAGCCTTGTTTTAAGTAGCAACTACTCATTTCAAAAGCAGTTTAAATATGGCAAAATTCCCGTTTAGTAAAAGTGAAATGGGGTAATTTTCATTGTCCTTAAATGCTCTGCGTGGGCATACTTTCCGGTCACTTGTCAGGAGCTTTTATATTTTCATTAACATAGAAGGTCATTAGGAAAGTTTTAAATTTTAGATCTTCTATAATGAATATTTAAACTCTACTTAACATCATGTTTGTGTATTTTAAAGGTTATTGGGAACAGCACAAAGCCTCACTTTAGTCAGATTAATGTTTCTAAATGTAATGCCACCATCAGAAAAAACCGTTTGCCATCTTCCGTGTCTTTTGCAATATCTATTCAACATAATTTTATTTATGTTCGACTAATTAATTGGAAAAATAAGAAAAAAATATGCTGTGAATAATTCGCATAATATCTATATATTTTTTTTGCTATTTCCAGCACAATTCTATAGTGGATTTTCGAATTCACTTATAGATAAAAGGCGAGCTCGTAGCCAGTTAGTACATTATCAATCGAGTGTACAAACTAGCACTGGAATCGAATAAAAATCGCTATGCTGAATTATAATGATAAATAAATATGCTAAATAAGGTTGTTTGCTTCAACTTAATGAATGGTAAATTCCGGTCTGAAGCTAATTTAAATGAAACCCTAAATAAGTATTTAATCTGATCTGTGTCGCTTGATGAAATGATTAAATTACATCTAAAAATCGTTGGACATACTATTCATTCTTGTTTAATAACGATTTACTGTTGTATGCAATAGGGCTGTATAGAAGGAAAGTTCCTGGTGATAGTATGAAATCTATAAAAGGCTTATAGAAACACAAAAATAACTAGATATTCATTGATTAAATTGGAAAAAAAATCATTTATAAGCCGTGATTTATACATTTTCAGCTTGATGTAATAAAATTATTTCAATATGCTATTTTAAAGTTAAGACACTATAAAATAATTTGACTGCAAATTGCAGTTAATAGTGTAAGATGAAATCCTCGATTTATAATAAATTATCGTCTTCATGACTTTTGTTCACTGATCTCACATTGAATTTCGTTTGATTTGCAGAACAATCAATACTGCCACACACATCATTAGAAGTGCAAACTGCACAATTTTAAATACATTTCTCTCTATTCCCGATCTCGCGATGGTCACGTGTTTGAGAAAATGGCTGTTCTCGATTTTCATGTGCCACATCAACTCGATTGAATGAAATTGAGAGGTATATTATAACCACTTGCAGGACTCATTTGCTTCTGCACACATCAGTTTCCTTAATCCACGAGCAAGAACAGATTACTAGGAATAGCTTAATGTGTTCACACCTGGGTCAAATTCCATCACTGTTTGCCAACTACGCAGCTTCAAAGCTCACTGAGCAGACGGTAAAACCGAAAATGGGTCCTTTCGTTCTCATTACGACTTTCAGGGAGCAATGAAAATGCCTTTTGGTAGCTGTGACGAGTTTCCATTCATTGTCTGCTGAAAATAATCGACAAGTTTTATGTTTAGTAAGGACCTGTTCAAGAAATTAGGAAGGCTGTAGCAAAAATAGGATAACAGACTTAGTTTCCCGCCGTCATGAGTGGAATTTTCTCTAACTAATGAGCAGTTTTTATAGTATCAGTTTTCCAAAAAAGGTACACCTCCATTTTAATAATATTCACCATTGAAAATATTAGGTTACACTTCTGCCATGGAACTACCACTTACCCAATCTTTCCTACAACATCATTTAGATAAGATTTTCGTTAACAGAGTTGTTTATTTATTTGAGTGTCTTATTAATTTTAGTAAAAGAGAGTATTAAGTGGATATGACATGTCCTCCCATAAGTTGTGACTGTGTAATACTTCAAAAATGAAGGAAATTTTAGAGGATTATAATTTATAATTTTGCCCAAAGCAGTTAGTTGAGTACTTTTTATTGTGCACAGAGCAAAATTAGTACTATTCTAAGTGGATACTCAATAGAAATAAAATTGGTTATGTTGTGGTTCCCGTTAGAATAGCCGTTCAAGTCTAAAAGAGTAGAGGAGATGTCATATATTTATGTTAAAGGATAAATGTGCATTAAATTAATGCTTCAGGGAACTGCTTATTGATTATTTGTACTTGATGGGAATATTAATGGCAAATTTGAAAGTAGCCATAGAAGTTGAACATAAATTCCCTGAAGTAAAATTAAACTTCTTGTGCAAATTCATGTTCTCGTGGCGGGTTTGCAGGACCGCATTTATTGTTACCTCCATTGGTGAAATAGGCGGCCTGTAAGGAGTTCAATGAAGACAGAATTTGTTTGTAATTGTCACAGTGCAAACATAAGGGTTTTATTTATTTACATAGGGATTTTATCATATTTTGGAACAAATGGTAAAAATATATTTCCATAATCATATTCAAATTTTAATAAACCACTAAATTTACGATTCAAATAACAAAAAACCCTATTTTAATTGCAAAATTTACTTTTAATCGATGAATGGTTTTTAAATTGAAGAATATAGGAATTAAATAGCGCATAGGGTGCATTATTTATTCATTACATCGTCCAAAACTGAGGCGATTTTGGATATATTAATCGATAACTTTAATGTAAACCCAACAATTAACCTATTTTGATTTCGTAAAAGTCACTGGATGGAGGGTATTATTAATTGTCACTGAAAGTTTTTTGGGCGAAAACGCAGTTCATAGTCAAGAATGACTTATCGGTGGCCAAATACGTATATTTTGGTAGGAGTCACCGTGTGATATTCACAATTTTTTAGGTTTTTAATTATTAAAGATCGTTGATTTAGTTTCCCTTCTTGCTAGGAATCGTCCATTATTGTGCAATATTTTTCTCCATAGGTCAATCAGATCAAACCTTTAAGTTCTGATTCCAAAAATCCATGACAATACTTCATAATGCTTTTAATAAGCGGTTCAATTGTTGCTTCTAAAGCAATCAACTAAAACAATTGATACAATCATCCACCGGCCACATTATCAACATCACCAATATTAGAAAGTAAACTCCGAAAGACACCCATTCGAGAGTATATGCGGCTGTAAGGATAGCAGGCTAGAAACACAGCTCCCTTTCTTCCTCAATCTCTTGTTATTCCAGGCGAAACTGCCTTACCCGCTAACGGGGCCTGCAAGGCGACAATGAATCGGACAAGATGCTATCGGGAGTTATTGCGGTTTCGCCGCCAGCACCGTCACCTTTACTACCAACACGAAAACACTGCAGCAAATACCATCACTATCACAGCTACCACCATCATCTGCAGCGGTAAACAAAGACAAGGATGATGGCGCAGTTCCCACTGGCAGTAGCAAATCTAGATCCGGCTACACGCCCAGAGGACTAGTTGGTGGCAGTGGCTGCGGCGGACTACGTGGCTGCTGCCGCTGCTCCGCGATAACAGCGACGGTGCTTCTGGCTCCCTCCTCACCTCGACAATCTCCTCTACTTCCTCCTCAACCTGTCACTCCTCTTTCGCAGCCACCGCCTGCTCATCTTTGGGAGGGCGCCTGAAGACTTCACTAAGCGGCTCAGATTAGCTCCCTGACGGTTGTTGTAACATCAGCTGCTGTACCTCGTCTCTTACTGTGGCGATGCCACAAATTCCAACTGCTTGGGTTTGTTTTACATCCCGCTAACATTATTATGCGAAATTGCTATCATTGCAAATTAATACAGCAAATACAGTGAAGAACTCATCTATTGTTCCAAAGCTTCAAGGGTATCTTGTTAGCTAAATTTGTCGTTATCATGGCTTCTAGATCATTAGTCAATGAAATGACTTGTGTCCAAATGAAATGCAGCCGCTTTTCAATTCAGTAGAGCAAATCAATGTTACCTCCCCACGGCTAGGTTCAAACACTGCCCTAGTAAAGACAGCAGTTGTGTTCTGCAACAAGGTGGTTAGTACTTGGGGATCCCACCAGATTGGCTGAAAAATAAATTTTACCCATGATGCCCAATTTTCGGCTGCTGCTGTGGACTGTGTCTTTTTTCTTTAAGAAGAAACAAGTTGGTGAGAATAGAGGATAGCAGGGCAAATTTTGTCAACTCCAGATTTGAGATGGTTTAGAGACAGTTCATGAGACACCCACTTTCAAAGTTTTAGAACTTATGGTTTTTTAAATAACCATGAAGGAGGTTATCGTTTGAACTTATACTGACCCCAAAATCCAACTCTACCGATAAAGCAGGATGAACATCTACAAGGGTTGCTGCTTCAAGAAGTAGCTTATTCTCAAACTCGACTGGGCCGTGTTCGGTTCAATCTTCATCTTCCGAATTCCGTAAACCGTCTTTCTCCTCATTTTCATAATTGCTCAATAAACTGTGTGAATGACTCTAGCCCCCTCCTTAGCTACTGCGTTTCCTTTCTCGAAGTCATTGAGCATCATGTGCCTTAAATGATTCTTGGGTATTTCCATGTTAGCAAGGCTTTTTTCAACCAAATAGTAATTTTATTACCCTATTAATATAAAATTCAATCGTTTGAAATAAAATTCGAGCAATTGAAGTGCATTTAGAGTTACTACAAATATTCATCTTATAAGTAAATTTTAATAGATAGGTTCATTTCAGATTTTAAAAACTTGACAGAATTTATGACGTGACCTGAGATATTTGCAAAGATGTTATATAATCGTATTCACTGGTTACAGGAAAAATGCCTTAAGGCTAATTTTACCAAGTTTATCCCTTCTATTGAGGGTTTCCATGGATAGTACATCTGCCCCATTTTTTATTCACCGGCACACACAGAAAATAGCTGAAAAAACGAACTGATTAATAAATATGCATTTTGTATTTGAGAAACTTTATACATCTTTTGAATCTGGAATTTGAGAATTCCTAGTGACTGGGTACCATTGGGGCTGTAAAATGCACCTCAATTTCAAACGATTTATTTTTACCGTTGAAGCTTTACAAAAATTTTTGAGAAGCTGTTGTCTATCATCTTCTACTTTGAGGAAAACGTTGAGCAGATCAATGATGTTAGCTCAAAGAATTGAGGGTCTTATTTGCGTCGTATTGAGTGTAGAAAAACCTATTTAAGACATTCGATTTCTGAATTATGGTGATTATAACGTATCAAGTTCAAATGCTTTCCTGTTTAAATGTACAGCTTAGGGATAGGAAAATTGTTCATAGAGATGAAAATGGTAATTTTTACTATCGCAAACGATTCTGTATTTTGACTCTTAGCTGGTTAACCTGTTCGCAGCCATTTCGATTGAAAAATTTGCAACGGATCTCATTTTTTAGTTCATAAAAAGGTAAATGAATCCACTCGATCCTTACTTTATACGCAATATTAAGTACGCTGAACAGATGGGAAAACCAAAACCTTGCAATTGTGCTCACATTGCAGAAAATTCTTGCAAAACAAGCTACCTTCTCTGTTCCGTCCCTCGTAAAGTCTACTGACAGTCTGAAACTTTACAGTGGAAGACTTTAGATGCCAGAAAAACCGCAACTATACCTTTGCTAGTCTTTACCTTCCAGAAATCTTCTAGCAAAGAAAACGAAACTATCCTTATTTATTAAATGGGTTATGTCAGGCTAGAAAGCTATCTATTACAAAAAGAGACTT
>JAUOZQ010000684.1:0-27167 GCA_030710315.1 Anomotaenia brevis | reverse complement strand
AAACTCTTCCTTCTGATTCGAAATTCCTTAAATTTGTGAACCTTGGGTATCGATAAACTATGGATTTCCGGATGACGGTGACAACTCTTCCTTAAGTCTGTCTTTACAGGAATAGATTTTAACAGTCTAGACCAAAAATTGCCAAACAACTAATAACTTAATCGTTTAAATTCGCAATCTAAACACAGTCATTGTTAATGATAAATTGGAATGTAATAATCAAAAGATGTGTTCAGTTTGACATTGACAGTGTCTCAGATGGTTAGCAAAAGTTAATTACTTTATCTCATCGATAAAAGTGATTGGAAAAATTGATAATGATAAATCCGCCAATAGCAGAAATCATCAGTGCCTGCATTGTTTAGGATTTAATGAAACGGATTTCATCAGTGAAATACGTGGCTGCTAATTTCAAAATTGATCGCGTGGTTTTATTATGGTGATGTTGTAAATGAGAAGCCATTCACTAATTATTAGGTCATATCTAGTGCACCACAGAGTCTACTTAGTTCCATTACCACAACTCGTTTCTTCGTAACAATTATTATAAAATTAAAGGCACGTCAAAACTGCTTCTCGCAGTATTTGGAAAATATCTCTTTTAAAACCAGATATATCAAGTCTGTGCGTAAACTTATCGGAAATAGTTCCATGTCATAGAAAGTTTATAAAAACAGATTGAATAGCTTCAAAATTGCATCGGATCCAGCTATTTAACCTCTTAATGACAACTAACTCTACTTCAAACAGTGAGAAGCTTCCAGGTATGTTTCAGCTAGCTTGATCATGTGGTTTTCAGATTGGCAGATGTCGAAATTGAACAGACTGGTGTAATTCCAAGTGTTACGACCGATAAATCATTTAATGGAATTGACAAGCAACCGCCGTTAATTAAACAGCAAATCATGCATATGCGCATCATTTTATGATACGTCACAAGATTAATACAGCTTGCTATATATATATAGTTTAATTTTTTATATTTACGACATAAAATTGAGGCAACATAAAATTTGGACATTTTTACAAATTCTAACAATGTTTAACTGCTGGAATAAAACACAATCAGCCTATATCATCTGAACCATAGCAAAAGGTGTCTGTCTTATCAAGTTAATAAAAAAAAGGTGATTGATTTTGGTCAAAGTATCATTTTTCGTAAAATTTTATAATAATTTTATCGCCGTTCGCAAACATCTCATAAAAAGAAAAACGTTTGGCTCACAAATGCTAAAATGCTGTTTAAGATAGGGTATATTTTAAATGAGAAATTCATCCAAAGAGATTTAGTTAAGGCAATTGCAAATCAAAGAGGTACCCACAACCTTAGTGCCGATTGCTCGAATGTGATATGGGTCTACCACAATAGTTACTACACGCCACTTAAAAATAACTAGTTTGAATAATTTTGTAAGCCTAGTCATTTTGACGTTTCGAGCTTACCAGAAAAGCATTTTGAAAATCCACAAAATTCCCCATTAACACAGAACATGACCTCCAAAAAGACTAATATGCTGAAACAACGCAAGAAATCTCGTATTTTGTGAGCAATTCTAGAAGCTTGTGCCCTGCAGCAGTTCGTGAAATCGCAAGTTGCTCTCGTATATTTATTGTTACGAGAGAGAAATATAAACTTCACTTTCATAGCACAATTTAGCCAAAGAAAGAAAAAATGATTTGTTGTTGTTTGCTGGAATTGGCACTGATTAGAAAACAATTCGTTACGTTTCAACAACTTTATTTAAAAAAATTCAGTCAAAAAAAGCAGAAATAAAATAAACGGATTACTGCTTTAACACTGAGTATTATGATTGACGTTTTTATAAATTTCATAAAATGCAGATTAATTTTGAAGTAAGGAAAACAGAATTGTTCCCATGTTTGCATCACCCTCTAGCAAGAAAATAACTGAGTATATGAATAAACAAACGTGATTCCAATTTGAATATTAATAAATGATATAGCCCTCAAATTTGGTTTTAGTTGAAGTACTTGAAAGCGTTTAAAATATGTAAAAAATTGAAAAAGAATTTAATTTCTGCAACCGGAATCAGTTTATCAACATAAGAAAAGAATTAATAATTCAAAGAATATTCGATAACGCAGTTCATTTCTTGCTCTTCACATACTCTCGAACGTGTTTTCATTTAATCATTGCAACGAATTGATATCGGAATTGTTATCATGTTTTCAAAAATAATTGTAATTTAAATAAAATTAACATGCAATTAAAACAAATTAAATTAAAATAACGTTTGTAACTAACAACAAGGGTTTATTTATATTACAAGTGAATTCAAAGTATTTGTTCAACATGAAAAATTTTGAACTATGAAAGAATTCCCTTTTAAATAATTTTGTTCGTTCTTCTAGCACAAATCCGTATCTCCTAGTCTCCATTGGCATGCTAGACGAAATTGGAAGCTGTGTGTTATTAAACGCCAATTTTTTGACAACATATTAATATTCACCAGAGTAGTTGGAAAGCAACTGCAATTTTACTCGAAATAAGGCTATTTTTCCAAAATGTCTCTTTTAACCATTGTCATATATTAGTAAATTATGTTCTGTCAAATTTACAACAACAAGACTAATAATCCTGCATTTAGGCAATAGACAGGCTCTTTCGTTACATTTGTGGCACTATCACTTGGAACACTCAGAAATCGAGGTATTGACTTTGCCACAATATAACAGTGATGTCTTAAATTTGGCTGCCTTCTTTTGAGGCAAAGTGTTTATAACCACTAGCGATTTAACGATAAAATGAGAAATATGGATATTTTGCAGATTGTCAAACGTATCAAATAGACACGAGTGTGTAATATACATTTGCATTAAAGAAAACAAAGTAACTGATCCATTTTTAGCAATGAAAGAACATTTATAAAATGAATTCGTCTTCGCAGTGATAATTTAGATGCAAACATAAAGCACCATCCCATCCTGGTTTTATATTATATATGAGTCTAACTTATTGGAACACATGATCCACTAAGCAAATCATCAATATTTGAGATGCAACATGGAATTTTTTGCTGCATTTTCATTGTGCTTACCTAATCACCTGCTTTGACCTGGGAAAAACTGAATAATTGTTGATATCTGCCATTATCAAAATTATTGAACACCTTTACTCCCCGATAAAGATTTTTGAAGGTCAGTCCGCAAGTGAATCATTTAGGTACAACAAATTATCAAAATTAGATGTTTTATCGTAAAGTCCATATTTGCAAGAATATTACTATACGGCGTAAATAGGAATCCAGTTTTAAAATTAAAAATACATATATATCAATGGTGGAAATCACAATTTGTTTACTTAAAGGTTTTGGAATTCTAATTTATTTTACGTGCAAGAAATGTTTACTGAAATGGTGTGCTAATCACAGAAGTGTTAGTAACCCGAGGCAAGATAGATACCGTAATCTAACCCATTATAGCTGTATAAAATAAAAGACATCTTTAAAAACATATGTATTAATTAATAATTTGAATTACACCAAATTTGACTAAGTGGTCGATTATTCAAGGGAATTTAAAGTCGAATAATTGCTTTCTTCATGGTAAATTAAAAGCTTGTTTCTCAAAAACCAAATAAACAGCTTTCGTTTATGATAAAGAGAATAAATGGCAGTGAAAATGCTAACAGAAATATATTTTAAATTAATACATGAAAAAATATTAATGATTTCTTACTAGGTACAATAAGAGCCAAGGGATTACCAGAGTAATGAATTAAATCATAGAGAAGTATTTCAATTATTTTTATTAGTGCTACATCCCAAACCAAAATAACGTCTTAAAGAAAGGTTTAAAACATATTTTAAAAAATTCAAGAACTTTCAAATTCACTAAAAACTAATAAAAAGAACTAGTTTAAGTAATTTCATAAGCATAGTCATTTTTATGTTTTGGGCTTACCAGAAAAGCATTTCGAAAATCCATAAAATTCCCAAATAACTCAAATATGACTTCCAAAAAGACCGTTAATTATGCTGACGCAAAGCAAGAAATCTCGTAATTTGTGTGCAAAGTTAAAAGATTGTGTCGTGCAGCAGTGCGTGAAAAGCGCAAAGTGCTCTCGTATATTTATTGCTTCGAGAAAGCAATACAAACATCATTTTCAGTTTGTGCTAACGTCAATCAGAGAGGAAACAAGAACGTTGAAAGCTGTAGATTCAGACGTGCATAAAAAGTGGTATCCGTTGCTACCGTTAGATGCTTTTGCTAGGTGGATAAGCAAAGCCAAGATTCCTCCTGAAGTGCTATGACTGTTCCCGTGAGAATAGGATTAACTGCCCCAATCGCCCAGGAAGAGGAGACGAGCGGAACACAGCATTTATTAAGAACGTGTAATGCAGGAAGAAGGAAGTGGAAGTCAACCTGCACCAAGGTTGTCCGGTAAGTAGGATATGGCAGGTTTTGCAGATTGCTTAAGTTACGTTGAGCCGGTAGTGTTTACGATTTGTTTTCCAAAGCCGCCATATATCTCTCATGGATAAGAGAACACACATTTATTTGATTGAACTTATTCAAAGCCAGAACCACTGCTTCTTTTTCTCTCCTATCGAGTATGATTCCAGTATTCTTAGTTATTAAAAATTGCTAAAATCAGATTTATGCATGAAATCACTATTGAGACAAATGCCTAAGCCTTTGTTAGATCAGTAGGTTAGGTCTCTATGCTGGTAGTTTGACATAGCGCCTAATTTTAGCAAGCTACCGTGACCTGAGAGTTCAGTCGCACCTAATTGTTTACGAGCACTTTCAAAGAAGCTATCCATAGGCTGAGTGCATTGACCTAAAATGATTGACCAACTTCTTTACTGATAAAACAAGTCAACTCTGTCTTAACAAACACGACGAAACACATTGCCAAAGAAAAGATTTAGAAACACTCTAGGACGGATCTCTTCTGGGTTAGTGGATCCATCCAAGAAGAAAATCGGTGAATGCCCGATACTCGATGTAATATTTACAGTTGTCATTATGAGGAAGACATAGCTTAATGAATTCGGATTTTGATCCCGGGGCAGTTTCCAGCTTTTGCTCCAAATTAGATAGCCAAAACTGCTAAATTTGGCGCCAAATGCCGTGTCACGGTTGGTCTGTAAATTACAAAGCATTAAGGGTGTTCAGTAACATATCATGATCAACCTCACCCGAAATCAGGCGCATTTGTTTGTACAGTGATATGAGTTATGATGGAATTACCACAAGATAATTATCACTAGAAAAAAAGGCTATTTTTTGATAGCAGTTAGTAACTGACTATAGGACTAGTAATTAAAGAAACGACCGCATTGACAAAAACAAAGGTTGAAGAAGGAAGTATCTATCGACGGACTATCCACTTTTTTCAATAGTGAATAAAAGTAGAATCAAGTAATGCAGTTTTTGTAATTGTAAAATCTGTTTGAAAATATGAAAATTTCACTTTTGATACAAACTACTTCAATTTGGTGCTACAAAGACAAAATGGAACAGATGGTAGATTTCTTGAAATAGAAACTGTGATCTCCCATTAAAACTGATAATAACTACCTTTGTATCCATTTGGATAGTTATAATGAGGTAGTTATAAAAGAAATTGGCCAAGAAATGAAGGGCGATATTGTTTAAAAGGATGCCAAAATTCTCGTTTTCAACTCATTTTGCGCACCCATTGTAATATAAATATTTGAAAGAAAAAACAAGTGCAAATATTATTTTGGCTGTTAAAAATTAAGTTGGCAATGACATTACTTATTCCGTTATAACAAAGATTTTATAATTTGTCAGCCACCTATTAGATCATTATATGGCTTAAGAGGAATTTAATGGGTTTGTCACTTTTAAAAGATCGAGATTTCTTCTAATTTGATTAATAAATTTCAACTATGCAATACTCTTTGGGTTAAATAAATCTAAGCGTATTTACATGGATGTGACCCGTTTCAGTTAATCTGACTTATCAAATTAAGGGAAAAGAATCAAATTATGTATCACAGTTTTTAATTATTTTAGTTAAGAAAATTATGCCTGAAGTACTAGGTGTTATTATGATAATGGAAATATTACTAATAGTAAATCCGCCAATAGCAAAAATCATCTGTGCCTGCATAGTTTACGATTAAATGGGATGGTTTTCATCAGTGTAATAGGTGGTTGCTATTGGATTGGTTGCTATTTGGATTAAAAATGAAAAGGATTGGGCGTTAAAGGTGCTTTAATGGCTTGTTTCAGTTACATTTAACGAAATTCCATAAACTGCTGCTTCTGTGCATTAAAAGAACAGCTAGTTAATTTATTAATTTGTAGAAAGGTATAAAATCCTTTTATTCCACTTATTGCACAATTTGTAAATTGGTCACGTTTTGGCTTTTTTGAGTATTCATGAGTCATGTATTTCTTTTTGCCAAAATTAAGTAAAAATCTAAGTCTAAGTTAATTGAGACGTCTGACTATCCACTAGGATTTCATAATAACTTTTATAGGCGGAGACAGTGTTGAAATAGTTCAAGTATTTTCTTTAGTAGTACGTCCCGCACTTTGTCGGACTTTTTTAGTAGGGAGAATAAAATATAATAAGTGCATTCTAATTTTGGATAAAAAATGTTATGTGTTTTGCTGATATAACTGATTAACGTTTTTAAAAAACAAATAAACCTAACTAAATGGGCGTTAGATCTGGCACTTTGAATAAACCTTCTTTAATCTCTCGCCAGTACTTTTAATTTGATTTGAAAAATCTAAACACAACTACCATCCTACTGAATAATACATTTTAAGATTCTGCCGTGTTCAGTAAAGTAATTTATTCAATCTTTTCGAATCCAAGGCTCAAAAACTTTTGAAAATGAGGGGAGTCCAGCCCTAGAGCATTTTTAACTTAACGCAAAATACTTTTAAAAAACTTTGTTGTTGCGACTGGATGTATTAGATCCGAATATTAGTTTAAGTATTTTAATGATAGAACACATTAAAATAAGGTAGTTCAAGCCATTAATACCATATATTTTGGCAAAATCGGATTAAATTGGATTTGAATATATGATTGAGTTGTAATGAAATATTCTAAAGTGTTCTGTTTAAATTATAACAAATTGGATTTTCCCTTTTAAAAGCATTTAATAAAACAAATACCATTGGGCTAAAATTTATTGGGCTCTCTAGCAGCTTTGTAGTTTATAATGCATTTTGCAGCTCACGAAACGCATTTCGATCTACCGCTCTATTAAAAAATCCATTAAGTTTTTCAGAACTCGATTGCACAACACAAAATAAATATGTTGTAAATTATCAAATATGCTGAGTATCTGAAACCACTGTTGAAGGAGTATTTTGGTTTTGTTGACATGCATTCATCGATTTGTTCAACCATGCTGACACGGTATTGAGGCATGTTCTACAATTTCGTGTCACTTCAGTCTAATCACTTGACGTTTCTATTCACCGGTCTCCTACGGTTTTAACATAATTGACCTTTTTTGCTTAGGGCATTTGAATCACCAAGAGACCAAATTCACCATGTCAGAGGAATTAAAACATCGTGTGTTAGAGAGATGGGCACAATAAATTTGTCTAATACCTTTGAAAATGTATTTTAGCTTGCAAGAAATAGATTCACATTTGTTTATTTGCCTGAAATACTCTTGAAAGTAAACAAATTACTTTTTCACGGATGTCACTTAGATCTACTAACTTCTGTAGTTACTGATTCAGTGATGTTCTGCTTGAATAGTTCGCATCGCCATGGAGTTTTGTCTATATGAATTGTTAAAGCCCCAGTTTTTACCTAAATTGATGAAAAGCAACTTTTCAACTGGCCAAATTACATTTGCCATGTTAAAAAAGATATCCTTTCAATATAATTAAATCATTTTTTTCGATTTGATCGAAATTGATACATAATTAAAACATTTAGATAATGTGGGATGATGGGTGTTGTTTCTACTCTTGACGAAAATCAACGCTCTGAATTAGTTCCTCGAAATATAATGTCATTGTAATAAAACATAATTCTTCTTCCAAAGCAAGGATTCAACTTATCTATAATAAAGGCCAGTATTTACATAGGCCACATAAAACTGAAACGTGAAATTCGATAATAAATGAAATATGTCAAAAATGCAATATAGTCAAAGTATTTGTTGAGTTGTTCGAAGTGTTTGAATTGGAAAAAAAATAGATGAAACATGTCCCCTTGATACATCTAAAACGGAGTTATTGTTTTGAGCCCGGATAGTAACAAGGTTTAGTGCTTTTATCTACACTCAGCAACTCAATTGCGAAGCAAATGTCAAAAATTACATAGAAAGCGAAAATATTAATCAAAAATTAATCAACGAATGCGAATCAACAAATAAAGTATCACTGAATGAATAAAATAGCAACTATTTAACAAGAGGCTCAATAAATGTGAATTATAAAAACATGATTAGTTAAGATTGCATTCTTTAAAATTAAACTATGGGGTTCGAATTTGATATAACCCAACTAAATTTAAATTTGCAAGAATATAATGTTTGCGTCTTACGTCTACATGGCTGCAGGAAAAAAATCATTAAAATGACGCTAAAAATCAAACTATTTTGTTATGTGTAAAAGCAGCTCCTTTTCTCAAAATTATTATTAGTAATAAAAAAATTAATGCATACTTAAGTACCTGAACTGACCAAAACTCATCACTTATTTATTTGTTCTTGACTAATGGCTCCATTTATTTAAAAAAATAGTTATTTTGCAATTTTTGTTAATTGAAAACATTGAATTTGTTCCGTTAACTTTTAAAATATATGTCTACTCTGGTACATGGGCTGCAAAAATAACAGAAGATGCATTATTAAAGATAATATTGCTTATTATAAAATTAATGATTTCTTTTGAATCGCAAATTTGATTAAAGACAATGAAAATCCACGTAAAATTAATGTACAAATAAATACATTAATTAATATTGCTGGTTCCGTGAAATCAGGGATGGCTTTAAAGTGGTAAAATTAGTCCTTCTTAAAAACGGTTGAGTTATAGACAACTCACGTCTTTTCCTTATGCCCACAAAGCACTTGTTGTGCGTTCCAAGCTTCGAGGTTGCGGAATTTTATTATTAGGATTCGGTAGTTTACGTTGTGCAACAATTCGCGTACTTACTGTAAATCCATTTTTATGTTACAGAAGATTTCTAATATCCTTATTAATGGCTAAAATTTCAAACTTTTTCTGAAACTTTACGGGTGTCCCTCACATCCAACGATAAAAATGCACCAGTCACGTTGACTGATAGCACACCAGTTCTTTCATTTGAAGACAGTTCTTAAACGAGGCTTGGGAAATCTTTTGGGGCAATATATTATTCTACCAGTGTAAACGCTGCAGCTGATGTGATGGTAGATTTCGCAAAGATTCTGTAAATTTTCGCTGTTTTTATTTAGCATCGTAATGAAAAATGTGGCATTTCAATTTGAAATTTAGGCTTTAGAATTCATGTAATGCAAAAAAATCATAAATAAGAAACATTTCAAAAACTTAGCAAAAAGGGGGGAATTCAGATTAAAGTTACAATTATATTGAATTCACCAGAAAATTTTTTATAAAGAGGCAGTTGCCTTTCGTTTCTGAACTGATAGAAATATCTCGGCATGAAAAATCACGAAGATTTAAGGAATTAAATACATCCTCTACTCCAAACTTTCATTGTCGAACAAAGATAAAGATTTTTTTAAATTATAATAAATTTTAAGTGGAACTGGTTTTTACTTTAACTTTAAATAGCATTCTGTATTACTCTACGTAAAAGACAATCAAACGTGAATCGGTACCGTTCAGATTTCCTAGGGTATACTACATTTCAAGTATTTTTTCATAAATACTCTGAGAAGAAGACAACAGTCGGAGGCCATATAAGATAACGACAATTTATTACTAGATTTACCATCTTAAAAGTAAGGACGACTTACAATTTTTGTACCAGATACCTGCAAAACTGTAGATTTTATTAAGGCTACTGTAAATTACTAAAGATCTCCGATGAACAAATATTAATTATTTAGCTATATTCCCAGGTTTTTGACATCCTAAATAGGAAGAAAGCGCCCCGTGTTTTACGAATAGGCGAAAGATTCGTTTTAACGCGCAAACCAATATTTAATCTAATGTTCTGCCCACACCTCTAGAATATGTTGCAAAATTAAAAAAAACGATTATACACAAAACTGTCCACCAGTCAACTCCTTTTTTGAACCGGTCTGCAAGTTAGCGGAATGACATGTTTTGTTAGCGAAATAGAAATCCACCATTTTACAATGATTTCTCATGTAAGTATCTGAAATTAATGTTTCAAGTGATTCAGTAATGGCATTGACCTTTAAGACATGTCAGTTGTGCATACGAAACTACAAATTAAAGCTGGACAAATACAGTTAATACAAGGTGCCGAAGTGCTCTGCCACCTAAAATAGTTCGATTAGTTTACGTTACGTTCGATAACGGCCACAGGAGACGGGATCCCTGGAAACTCCAAGTTTATTCTTCGAAGTGCAAGGCGTCATAGCAACGACTTAAACGACTACACATCTATAGATAACAACGAAAGGTAATAAATTATTGTCCAAGATAATCAGATATTTAATGATATAATTTTCTGTCGATATGGCAATCAAATTAAAATTACGAGTAACCCTAGTTCTTATCCACCTACCTGATTCACATTGTAAAATTATATTATTGCTTATCGCTGTGCCAGTAATAAGCATAAAATTCAGTTTGCAAAAAGTCCAACTTTGATTGGCTGTTATTTGTTTAACGCATAACCGCTTAATTTGTTAAAGGGTTGATGGTTTCACCGACCGCAGTACGACGTGCAAATCCTCGTAATAATGATTCCCAGAGTTTGAAAAAATGCTGTAGAAATCATGTATAATTTGACTAGAAACATATTAAGAGAATTCGAAAGATTTCTTTTTTTACAATAAAGTTTTACATCGACTCAGATTAAGTTCCGCTGCATTTTGTTTAGAGATTTTGCAGTTTGTGATTGTAAGACGCGAGTAAATTTGCAGTAAACTCCAGATTTTTTATAAAAGAGACATACTAACAAAGCAAAAGAGAAAATGTACCATTTAAGATTTTAAATGACTGATGGCAGTTGCGTTGAGTTAACAAACGAGCATTGCACACTATGTTGATCCTTTTCCTAGGAACTGATCTAGGCGTATGGTAATATAAAACAATGTATTTTAATCAAATGTAGATTTTTTAATAAAGCAGGACGACAGCAGAAGATACAGTAGCTACCAAAACTTGGCATCGGCAAGTTGTGGCTTTTTAATCGTATACGAATCAATTTAGCTTCGGCTTTTACCAGTATGTTATTTGTTTATTAATAAGTAATAACTTTGCCATATTTAAGTGTAACTATTTTCAAGTTATATGAAGGTAAAAATCGAACACAGGTAAATTAAAGAATGATTTTATAGTTGTCATTTTATCAAGAGGATAACCTTAGCTTTGGTATGCAAAAAATTGAAGATTAGACAAATTGTAACAAATTTATATAGATTTCGACTTCAGAGACACCTGGTTTGTTTATTATAAATTATATTTTTGGTACAAATTGATGAAGGCAGTTGTGGCTCTTGCCATTGGAATATATATATATCTTCAGCACCTTTCTACTACGCACATTTCTACTATAAAAGCCGTTTTTTTCCAGTCCCAAATAATCCGATTTAATTTATAAGGATCGCCATTGCCTTAGAAACATATTGCCTACAAAGAGTCCTTCTTTTTGGTTAAAGCTTCGATCTAATCAAAAGAGTGATGGTTAATGTGACAAAATTATTGATGAAGTGTGTACAATGAAATTACAGCAAAATAACATATTCATAATGCATTTTAGCCTCAGTTTCTAACCATAAATAAATCCCTTAAGAAAATGTCTCAATCAGAATGAAATGAAGCTGTTAAAGTTGATGCATTTTAAAATATTTGAGTCATAGAGATTTTATTAACTCTTTCATTTGGTTATCACAGAAAAACATTATTGTCCCTTATTGTTACTAGGAAACAATTCAGGAGTACGTATGTTATATGCACAGAGTTTACTAATGTAAAAACTGAATCATCTGTGAAAAAGGGTAATTCAAATTTGACCGAGAAATTCTTCGAAAAACTGCTTGAATTCTCAGACAGTTGTGATTCCAGTTACCAGTGGATTTGTTTTGGCAAAAGGATGTGTGGCGTATGGTTACCCAATAGAAAGCGCCAAGCACAACAAATCGATTCCGAGTACAACTCTCCATCAACCAATTACGGAGCGATTCCTGCTTAGTAGAAATCATATGCAGCCTATTTAGACCATCATATTCACAGCCTAAATACACACACACACTCATTCATACTTGCTCCAACGCGCATCTCTGTTTTACTATCTTCTCAGTGCGGATGCTGAACGGAGCTTGATAAGATGAACAGAACTCGTGCAGATGGGACTGAACGATGCTCACCATCTAGGAAAAGCAGTAGAGCAAAGTCAAAGCATCGTAATCAAATATGCTTCTACCACCGTACCTATGGGGACGACGCCAAGAAGTGTCAACCCAGGTGTAAGCACCCCAAAACCAAGTCCGCCAACCTCCAGTCAGTGATGGTGACAGCTGCACATGGCAAATTCGTTAGTCTCCTACTACACGTTACCGACAGGTACTCATCACTTAAGTTCCTGGTTGACACCGGCTCAGAAGTGAGTGTTCTCTCACAATCGACAAAAAAACAAGGCTTACATCCAACCGGTCCATACCTCCAAGCGGCTAACAAGTCGAGGATAGCCACTTACGGTCAGAAATTTCTCAAACTCGACTTGGGTCTACGCCGTAAATTCCCTTTCATTTTCCTCATCGTTGACATTCACCAGCCCATCATTGGTGCCGATTTCCTATCAAAATTCAACCTGATCGTCGACGTCAAGAGTCGTTTACTGGTCGACAATCTTACTTCTCTCAAGGTCGCCTGCGACACCAACGCTGTCGAACCAATAGACCTACAGTTCTTACATCCCACCAGCGACAAATTTTCCTTCCTCCTCCGTGAATTTCCAGCATTAATTAATGCCACTTCTGATATCACGAAAGTCAAACACGGAGTACAACATCATATCGTTACCAAAGGTCAACCAGTGTATTCCAAGGCACGCCGTCTCCCCCCAAACAAACTCCAAGATGCCAAGATGGAATTTCAGCACATGGTTTCCCTAGGAATCGTTCGTCCTTCAAATAGTCCATGGGCTTCCCCCTTGCACATGGTCGCAAAGAAAAACGGTGACTGGAGACCATGTGGAGACTATCGTGCCTTAAACCGGATCACTGTTCCAGTCCGCTACCCCATTCCGCACATCCATGATTTCTCGCTACATCTAAACAGCAAGATTTACAGGCACACCCGAAGCCCGCCTCCTCAGCTTTTCCAACCTGACGATCGTTTTCACCACAGGTTGAAACAAAGCCAACTCCCCTCCCCACCTATCGATACTACATTGTTCAACCCCAACAGAACTAAAACACGTCGTGGACGTACCGTAACCTTCCCATCCCGCTTAACTGAATTTGTACACTAGCTATTTATCGAGCGTTTTCCATTGTAGAGTTTACCAACGCTCTAGGGGAGGAGTATTGTGGCGTACGGCTACCCAATAGGAAGCGCCAAGCACAACGAATCGATTCCGAATTCGTTGTTTGTAGCAATCCGCTACAGATGCACCAAAATCAAATTATTATTTTAACCAAAGAACATCGAACTGTGCAAGTTCATTAGAAATATAAAGTGAATTAGCCACGCTACTCCTCCAGGGATTCTGAAAATGGGCTATCCAAACTGAATATCAGAGTCTTAAATTGAAAAAGGAAATACTACAAGGTATATATATATTAAAATGTCTATTAAAATCTACCCATTCATCTAAAGTGGTTCGCATAATGTTCACTCAGATTTTTAACACTTTCGTCAAACAATTTTAGCACAGAGTGCAAAAAAACGACGCCGAAATTTTCATATTTCACACTTTTGACAGTTATTGTGTAAACAATAATGGTTTTGAAGCATGAAATTCCTTTGGTGAGGTGCATTTTTGAAACACATATGAAGAAAAATCGAGTTTACTTTTAAAAAGCATCTGCAGTTTTTTCTGTGTTCCGGTTTGTTGTGTTTATCTTATTAGAAAGGATTAGCTTTTGTCAAATATTGTGTTTGCACTTTTTTATCTTGGACGAAGCAATGTGCATTGTTGTAAAATTCTCCTTACAAATCGACTCGATTTTCTGCAGGACCGATCTAATAAAATAAACATTGACAATAATAGTAATAATAATAATAAAATTTGCTTCGTAACAAACGGTTGAAGACGATTGCGTCTTCATTTAAGCTTTTACCCTTCTGCCCTTTCCTATTCTCAATCGAGTAATTCCAGCGTTTTGCATAACCACTTTATCGTGTTTCTTTATTTACTTCTGTTTATATTATTAAAAGAAATCGTTCGCAACCATGGTGGTGATAAGCACACATTTTAGTTTTTGGATTTTAATGTAAAACCTTTTTGCCATTTTAGTTAAAAGTGTTGAAAGTATGATTATTCGGTTTTAAATTTAACAAAATATAACAATGCTATGCATCTCTTCTTGACACTTGCAATTTTTTAGATATAAGCTGTTTCTTACTATGTCAGTAAACTGAAATCGCGGTGCTGAAAGTTGATAAAAGCTGAGTCTTTAAGTCACAGATAGACATGCGGTGGCGATTAACATAAACTCAGCGGATGTATTTTGAATGAAATAAGATCACAAAGTTGACACCGAATTGACGGAAAAAGCATTACTGGGGTTACGCTTGTTGCCGTTCCTATAAGAGAAAAACTGCTTCAGCAAGTCCTTGGAAATTATTCAAAATTATCAATCTTTTTCGCATAGAAAAGACGCAGTTGGTCAACTGCCTATCCTGGCTTTAGAAAATCACCTCTTCTTTTAAATGGACAACCAATGTTCTTTACAAGTCCATTTAATCGTTAGTTTGAAATATGAGCTGCTGAGCGAAAAGTGATTACGAGTTATCTTTAATGCAGTAGAGCAAGATGCTCGCCTTCATTGTAATTTCACAGTCAGTTTCCACGACGTTTCCTGGTGGAAACATAAGGATCTAGTTGACTTTGTTTGATTATTCTTCTTTAATTAGCAGATATGCAAAAGGTTTTAGCTTTGTCATTTAAGAAGGGTGGAAGGTAGAGTGCTCCACTATCAGTGAGGCCAAAGCATGCATGCATGCACAGTTTCTACTCTAAAGATCACAAAATGGAGCTTCCATAAGGTGGCAGCGTGACTCACTGGTCGGCAGGTCAGTTACCACAATCACGAAAGCTTATTCGGCGGATTCTTCATACGCACTCTGGGAACTTAAACTTGAAGTTAAGCAGGCATTGCTTCAAGATGACACAACTTAGTTGATCCCATTTGCATGCTTTGTTCAAAGATATGGATAGGCTATGCCCTACTTACTTAAAAGAAGTTCTAAAAGCCAAATATTAAATTGAGAGCTAGACGATGATCTAGCTTGGGCTGAATTTGCGTTTAACAAATTGATTGTTGCACACTACCTCCCTCTTTACTATGGCTTTGAAGCATTTTAAAATTATTGCTTTGTTTATATCAAAAAGATTCAAAACGTCCCTCGACGGCATTTAATCAATTGAATGGAATCGAAATATATTTATAACTCAAACAAAATGATAGTTATAATAATGTGATGTTTGAAGGTTTCGAGGAATCTCCCTTTTTTCTATAATATTTGGTTCATATCTTGGCATACTTGTTTTAAAATTCAAACAGCCAGTTATTTCAAGCAAAGCTGAAGTATTGCACACTACTACCATAATCAAATGTAACGTTCGCACATTTTGCAACTTGAACGGCTTGAAATTGTATTGCTCACAGAATGCATGAATAAGTAAGGGCTAAAGCGTACCTTCCTACTAGCATTCAAATCACTTGTTCACCTTTGCGATAATTAACAGTAACTATTGACATGGATTAGCTAAACCAAAGGTAGCTTGAACGGATCTTTCCTAACATTTATTGTTGATGGAAGGTGGCAAACAGGTTTGGTTTCGCGAAATGTCTTCGCAAGAAAGAGTGGATCTGGATAACCTCTCAGCCTAGCGGGTAACGAACGAAGGAATGCATTCACCCATGCTGCACCTAAACACTCTTGGTGTTCATATGAAAAAGTAGCCCCCAACGCATTTAAGGACCCTGGTGACAATGGTAAAACGGGTGGAAGGAAAACATCTGCCTCCTGTGCCTTAGCGGTTTGACAAATTATTAACTGGTCTGCTTTTGTGGATTTCATGTCCAATTAAATTATTTCAGTCAAAGGGGCATTAACATGTGCCTGAGAAGCGGTGCGAAGGAACTCTTAAATCACGACACAGACGAGAAGAGACGAGTGAACTGATTTTGGAGAGACAGGCCTCCAACTTGTTAGCTGCGTGTGAGCATATAGAGTTGTCCAAGATCTACTTTGTCGTTTCTGCCTAGTTTAGGTGTGCGCCAGTAACTATCCAGACGCATTGTTCTCTAATTCCAGAGGCGATAGAAATACCTGGGTGCTACAGCACTTGCCAAACGCGATGAAAGTAAATCCGAAACAACAAAACAAAACGGCCCGATGCCAGCAGAAGCGAACTAAGAATACCATGCTCAACTTCAACTCGCTGGTATAATAAGTGCTTTTGCCAATTAGTGGCAGAGGTATGCTGAAGTCGACGATCTTAATCATGCCACTAGCAATGTTCTAAATGCTAACTCAAAAAACTCTTAAAATAAATTGCCTTCTTTCGAACATCGAACAGCAAACAATTGTTGTAGTTTCTTGTAATGACCCGATGGTGACCTGAGGAGGATATCTCCGCGCTTCTAACGATGGACATTTGAATCCGCCTCCTGTCTTAATGCATTGGCCTTCATCAAATTAGCCTCTTTGTTTACCGTTGAAGCAGCTCAAACATATTTTAACGCACTCACCGTCACGGTCACACTTTGGAACGAACATTATATTACCATTCCTAAATGGCCGTTTTGAAGTAAATGTGCATACGTAGGTGGGTGTTCGCTGAGGAGCTCTGCAGTGGTTTTAGGCGCCTCAGTCTCGTGACTCTGTAATAATTCGATGTGAAAGCGTCTGACGGTCTGTCTCAGTTTGGGTCGTTTTTCTTTTTCCTTTATACATGGCGCCCATTGCCTTTGTCATGCAGGAACCAACAATTCGGTCTATTTAAAGGTTCCTAAAATTGTTTATAAAGAGTTCAAAATTTGTGATGCGTCACTTTTTAGATGTTGAGGTCTACATAAGGTCGAATGGATGGAAGATCTCTCGTTCTTTCGACAGTCGTCAGTCGTCTTCACTTGCATTTCCTGACACAAAAATATTAATGCATTAACCCAAACGGAACTATCAGTGGTTTAGCGAATGTATCGTTTATTAGGTGGATCAATCGATGCTACATTGCTCAATAAAGCGAAGTTAAGTTTCTATTATCTCTACTAAATATAACAGGTTGTTTGATCTTAAGCCGTTTCGATAGTACGTCCTTAAATTGCAGATGATCATGTCTCCATCACGTTTGATGGCGATAATTGCTATATGATTTTCATATTGAAATACCTTTTGTTCTCTGGCATAAATATGATGATTATAAGCAGTACATACTTCTAACGAATTAGTTGCCATATAAGTTGGCAGAATCAGGGGATTTTAAGTGATGTCAAGAACAACTTTATAATATTGTTCATGCTTTCAGAAATGCAATGTAATTTCAAGGTACATATAAGCATTTGTAGAAATATATGGGTATATAGATTATTAAAACAATTCGCTACATGATTTTCGCGCATTGGCTCCATGAAATACCTTTGTTTCTGCAAATAAGACAAAAAATAACATTGCTGCGTCTAGAGGTGGCTGACTAAAAACGCAATTTATTTTTTCTAAATCAAACTGAATTTAAAACTGCTAAGTGAGAAATTACTTAAAGAGACGTAAAAATATTACTTTTGTATGCATATTCACTATTAACTAATGACCATTATCTTTATGTAATTTATGTTTCATAGTTAGCTGTAGCAAGTGCATAGCAAAATTAGTATATTTCTAGTTAAAATATATGCGTAGATTAACTCCTGCTTGGTCAAAGTATAGGTTTCTGAAGTGAGTTTTGGATGCCTTACGTTTAGGCCACTACTGTTGGCCATAAAATGCATGTTTTGGTTTATCTAATAGACGTAATTTGTTGACAAACCAACTACAGGAAACAAAAATCCTTTTTCAATATTCACTTTGTACCAGTTGTAATACAAAAATCCATATCTCTGTGTTTGGCTATTTTTATTTTCTTTTAAGCAGATACACTTTTAGGCGAAAGTATGAATTATAAAAGAAACTTGGGCTTTAATTTGCAGTTAACTGGAAGTTTGAAACGTGTCATTTGAAAACAACTAAAGCCTAACTACCAAACAGTCGTACATCCAGATTTTCTAATTGTTTTGGTGTCCTTTCCGTTTTCTAACAACCTGTTGGAAAAAATTAACATTTTTGGGTAAATTTTTATTGAATAACACCTAGAATAATTGGTGAGTTGAAAATATCGTTGAGAATTGAAATTAGACGTTTCGAAAACGTTAATTCACAAATTTATTTGAGTAATTATCTTGAGAGGTTGCATAAAATAAACCTGGTTTTTTGTTCTTGAATTAAACTATTAGGATTATATAGAGCGTTTATTTTCAGTCGGAAATCATTCATCAAGTTTGGTTTTGATATGCAAAATATGCCGTGGAAATAGTCAATCATATTTAGTTCACGCAAGACTTCATCCTAAATAATAAAACAGTCGATCTTATTGAAGAAACTAGTAAATCCCTTGAAATACGCATAAAATATTCTACAATATGTAAAATAAAAGGGATTTTATAGCTTTCTACAAATTAACAAAATAACTAGCTGTTCGTTAAATGCACAAAAACAGTACTTTAACGACTCTTCGTGAAATGTAGCTGAAACTAGCCAATAAAGCAGCTTGAATGCCAATACTTTCCATTTCTAATTCAAAATTAGGTCTCAAAATTGCATGTCTCTCAAGCAGAAAAATGACTAAGGTGAAACAAATATTTCGCTTGAAAACTTCCATAATTATCCTGAGATAAACACCCCTCGCCGGTAGCTTTAAAGATGCACCGTTTTCATTAACAAATCCAAGGTAGAATGCTGATTGGAGAATCCATATCAATTCGTTTCATGTACCCTACATCTTTTTTGACTTTAAATCCAAAATTATTTTTAGGATTATCAACAGCATATATATATACGCATATTTGAGATATATAGATAATTAAGTTTGATTTCTGTATTAGAAGAACAACCACTAGGTTAAATCGAAATTCGGTGTATATTCCCGTTCAATCGAGCAAAATCATTTATTTGATACACAGCTTTATTTAAAATTAAAAAAATGTAGTAAAGCTTTTATTTCGTGCATCATTTTTAAATACATCACAGCTTATTCTTTATGTATAAAATTATTTTTTGCCAAGAATTAAATATACGCATTTTAAAGTTGAAAGGAGTCAACGTTTAAAATCTGTATATTTTCTAGAGAGAACAAAGATAAAGTGAATACAACTGAATACCTGATATTGTTAAATATACGATTAATTTTAGAATTAAAAATTGCTTCCAAGACGGTATTATGATAGCGACAAGATAAGATATTTCCAAAACTTTATCATAGCATATACTTTCCTAGCCATTTGCAAAGTTTGGAATTCATTAAAAGTAAAATTTAGCATTATTATCGTGTTGGTTAATGCATTTCTAGTACTCATTTTTAAAAGAACAAATTTATAGTCACGAACCACATATACCGTGGTGAATTCCCAAGGAATAGCGCTCTAGATCCTTGCCCCACACCACCTCCGCCATGTTCTACGGTTATGAGAAGGCAGCAGTCTGGAGTAAATAGTTCTTTCGACTGCATTCAGACGTACACTGAGCGCCAGGTCAGAAATGTAGTAGACGACGTTGATAAGTTATAGTGCATCACACACTTTTACTGAGGATTCCACTCCACTGCTATAAAGCTTTGAGATTTTATCATCCTGAAAAGCAGAGGTGTTCCACATACAGCTCTTCGTCGTGGAAACTGGCTTTGATGCATTTCAAAATTATTGCGTTGTTTATAGCCAAAAGGTACAATACGACACTCTACGGCTTTAAATACTCCTCATTTGACAAGTGAAATTGTTTAAAAATTGTAATTTTTTATCATTTGGTGGGATCGCAATTTATTTATAACTCAAACAAATTAATATTGAAATTGACAATGAGATGACTAGAAATAAAGACTCCAGAGGATGTTTGAAGTGTTCGAGGAATCCCCCTCTTTTCTATAATATTTTGTTCACATCCTGGCATACTTACAATACCGTTTTTCCCAGATAAATGTTTTTTATTTTAAGCTAAATTCAACAAGGTAAACTTTCATTCTGCTAGTGGTAGGTATAATCACCTTGACCTCATCTTGAGGGAGTAAATTAGCAATTGCCTTATATTAAGCAGTACCTACCGATAGTGATTTCGACACTGCAGTTATGCTAAGATTTGCATAGTAATTCGGCAAAAAAATACCCGATATATTCTTCTCTGAATTACACGTTTCTATTCGGATATCGCTCGTTCCATTTCATTCCCGAATTCTCCTTTCCTGTCAAATTTGTTTGTCTCACGAATTAAGATTTTTAGTGTTTGATATATATATCCGTATATTTTACATACATATATATATTAGTAAAATTTATTTTTGTATTAGAAGAACATCCACTAGGTTAATTTGAAATTTGGAAGCTCGAAACCCTCATTTAACGTTTATTTTCGGATTGATCGAGTTTACTTGGATACTACTTATCACAGTTGAAATATCAATCACTTCAAACACAATTTGTCTATCAGCCATAAAACCACCTTAAACACAGTGTCTTCAAGTCTCTAGTTTTATATAGTTGGATAACGAAAAGGTGCTTGGCATTCGCAAGACAGCACACGTAGATGTGGTTTCAACTATTGATAATCGTATTTTATCTAACAACTGTTCAATGGTAAGCAAATGTCACTATTTTGATTGCATTTAATTTGGTTTTCACTGAAGTAGAGAGGACGAAGGCGTCCGATGGCACTGGTAAGACAGTTAGAAGATATAAAGCCCTTTAGATATAACATATTTAAATTGCTTTTGTAAAAAGCTCCCGTTGCAGGAAGTAAGTGCGCAATACATATGCAAAACGAACCTTTCATTTAACAAAAATTTTGAACGAAACCCACATTTTCAAGTCGAGTGTTGGCCTCTTTGAAGAGTTATAAGTCCATTTGGAAAATTATTAATGTATTATGAATCCCCATAGGTCACTGCGTTGGGCTTGGTACGTTGCCACTAAAGCGTCATGTTTTGCAATTATTTTGAGAAAAAAATCATTGTTTTTAGTCGGTATTGGTAAGCATATTTTTTATTTTGCTTCACTTAAATACAGTTCATAAATTACAATCTATTTGCAGCACGAACTATTGGGGTTTCGGGTAACAATTTAAGTAAAATTTGGCCATTTATTTCAAATTCAGTTTCTCTTAGAATTCTATTACGTCTATAGTTTAAAATCTCGCCGCTATGAATGGTATGGAAAGAAGAATACTGATGCATTTTTAAATACCACCTAATAGAATAAAACGGAAATTATTCATGAGGGACGTTATTATTGACAAAATATTGGATTTGTAAATTCGTAAATATTCAGAAGTAGCCATTTTAGTACATTCACACTGTTTATACAACAAATGTGATGGTGAATTGTTCTGTAATTATTCTAAATATTATTTACTTAAGCCTTCAATGCAGAGCCTTACGATCAGCGTCAGTTTCGTACGTATTTTACTATGCTCGAAATAACTTTGAGGCATTCTCTCACGAAATTTTTTTGAAATTAGAAAGAAATTTCGATATGTCTGGCAAGTATTTTCATCGATTTTTTCGGGATTAAATTGATGATATTAACGAAATATATTCAATTATTTTGTAGCGCATTTTGTCAAAACGTGCGTCTAAATTGTGAAGTACCTACAATGAACTCCTAAAATAAGAAAAACAATTTTTTTCCCTAAAGGTTCCCTATTACAGAAACTAAGAGAAGCGACATAACCTTAGCACCAAAACTTCAATTCATAAAACCTTGAACAATATATAAATGTTGATAATTAAAAATGGAACTTTCATTAATTTGACTTATACATATAATTATTATTGCTGTCTTTTTAGAAAAAAATCTGTTAGACGAACATGCAATTGCAGATTTTATATTAATCAGCTACTAACACAGTTGAAACAAAGCAGTTTTCCATTTGAGTAAACGAATCGACATATATATATATATTTAGCAAGTTGTATAAATATATGACGTATCACAAAATGATGAGAATATGAATGATGCGTCGCTTGTCAGTTTCATAAAATGATTTATCGTTTCCATTCGGGATTAAACATTAGATGTTAAAAATATATATTTACGTATTTTGTAGCGCATTTTGCCAAAGTGTGCGTCTAAATTGTGAAATACACACAATGAACTTCAAAAATACTAAAACAATATTTTCCCTAAAGCGATTTTCCCATAGCATCAACAATTTTAATTCATAAAACGTTGAACAAGATATAAATGTCGATAATTATAAATGGAACCTGTTTTAATGATGCCTATGAACAAAATTTTTATTGCTGGCTTTTTAGGAACAACCTGTTAGAAGCACATACACTTGTAGTTTTACAATAATTAGCTATTATCGCTGTTGAAACAAAAAAAGTTTTCCATTTGAGGGAACGAATCACAGAATGTTGTGCAATCGATATATATATATATATATATATATGTAGGTATCTAGCAAGATGTTAATATGAAGTAACATAAAATGATGCGCATATCTATGATTTGTTGTTTAAATGACAGCGGTTACTTGTCAATTTCATAAAAAAAGATTTATCGGTCATAACACCAGGAATTACACAAATCTGTTCAATTTCGACTTCTGCCAATCTGAAAACCATTTGGTCAAGCTACCTGAAACATTCCTGAAAGCTTCTATTTGTTTGAGATAGAGTTAGTTGTCATTATGCGGTAAAAATAGCTGAATTTTATGCAATTTTGGAGCTGATCAATCTGCTTCCTTACTTTCTAAGACATTTAAAATTTCTTGTAAGTATCCACGAAGATCTAAAAATGTGCTTTTATGGGCGATATATTCTCATTAGTACGACAGGCGAATTTAACGTACCTTTAAGAAGATTTAATATGAATTGATACGAAGAAGCGAGTGTTGGTGAATTGCTTCTTAATTCACAACATCCCCACAAATAAACACACGCGATTTATTATTAATAATTTTCCATTGTTTTGTTAATGGCAAGACAGAATGAACAAATTCAATTTAATTTTCCAAATCATGTGAGACACTGTCAGTTTCAAGTTGAACACATCCTTTGATTATTACACTTCATTTTTATCATTTGCAATGACTGTGTTTAGATTGCGATTTTAATCGATTCAGTTGTTAGTTTCTTGGCAATTGTTTGAACTAGAATGTTTAGAGCTATTCCTGTAAAGACAGATTTAAGCAAGAGCATAAGTTTTCGGTGCTTACGGCTCACATATTTAAGGAATTTTGAATGAGAAAGAAAATGTTGCTATTCTGGTATCACTTTTCAAGTACAGACGTGAAAAGCAAGAAATGCATAGCTCTAATAAGTGACACTGACTAAGGAAAACTGTTTCTGTTCCTAATTCTGGAAACAATACAGCCAATTACTAAAAGGGCTGCGTATTGAGGTAACAAATGTTGCTTAATTCGCATTTAGTGCTGCGAAAAATCAAACAGATCAACCGTCGATAGATGTACAACTCAGTCATTCCTCACCCCAGGGAAATGCCTTTGGAATTTTTATCCTGGCCAGCTAACACTGAACAAATCGTTGCAACTATCTTCGTTGAGGCAAAATCTTATTCTATACTGATATCCTTATGATTTTCATTTCAGCCGAAAAGCAACAAAGCAAATACTTGCCTCCCCAAAAGGCTGAAAGCAGCATCAACTAAAAAATCTTGACTAATAAAGCAACATTCCTTCACGCGGGCGGCACTTGCATTTTTCAAGGATTAGCATTCGTGGCGAACCTTTCAGAGAGTAAACAGCAGGTGTTTTATTAAATGAAGAGTGAGTATTTTAAGCATGATTGATTCGTTGCCTCAGGTGAGATGAAGGTGCCCTCGAAACCAGAGAAGAGAAGAGCAGAGAAGAGAAGACGGATGTCCCATAGTGCATATGGAAATGTGTTTGGAGAGAAAAAGGGATGTATCGTCAGAGATTTATGTTTCCCTTCGCGCCACCTACTGAATCGCTTTCCGAGAAATTCGCAAATAAAGTAAATGCGCATTTGGGTATTGTTGCTGATCCACCTTACATTCTTGTTATTATTGAAAAATAGAACAGATTCAGTTATTGGTAAGGAATCGTGAAGGAGTCTCGAAAATTCTCTGAATGTACTTTTAACTGATGATTACAATGTCTAATCAAGATGATGTTCATATTTGTCTCGACGAAGTACCCCCGAATCTCTGCCCATCTATATACCTTTGCCTAACTGTTGTTCTCAGTGGTTTTTGTTCCTGGATTCGTTCAAATGCAGTGTTATTTGACCAAAATAGCATTTAAGATAACTCGTAATCACTTTTCGCTCAGCAGCTCATATTTCAAGCAGACGATTAAATGGAATTTATTTTACATGCTGACTTACAACCTATCAGTCAGCGTTTGAGAAACATTGTAGAATTATAGTGTAAAGAACACTGGTTTTCCATTTAAAATAAGAAGTGATTTTTTAAAGCCAGAATAGGCAGTTGACACAACTGCCGCTTTGATATGCGAAAAACGATTGCTAATTTAGGGTATTTTCCAAGGTCTTACTAAACCAATTTTTCTCTTATAGGAACGGCACTAAGTGTAAACCCAGTAATGCTATTTTGGTCAATTCCGTGCCAACTATGTGCCCTTATTTCATTCAAAATAATCCGCTGAGGTTGTGTTAATCGCCACTGCATGCTTATCTGTGACCTAAAGGCTCGGCTTTCTTCACCTTTCAGCACCGCGACATCAGTTTACTCTCATAGTAAGAAACAGCCTATGTGTAATGAAATGACAACTGGCACTAAGAGGTGCATTCTATTGTTATAATTTGTTAAATTTAAAAGCAAATAATTAAACTTTCTACACCTCTAGCTAAATTGGAAAAAAGGCTTTAATTTAAATTTCAAATACTAAAAGGTGTGCTTACCACCATCGCGGTTGCGAACGAACACTTTTAATAGCATGAACAGAAATAAATAACGAAACACGATAAAGTGCTTGTGCCTAAATTTAATGACAAAACAAATGAATTCCAGTTGCAAACCCATCGAATTACTCGTTTGAGCGTAGGAAAGGGCAGAAGGATGGAAGCTTAAGTGAAGGCGCAATCGCCTTCAACCGTTTGCTTCGAAGCAAATTTATTATTATTATTATTACTAGCTATTATTTCCATAGATTGGTCCTGCAAAAAATCTCGTTCATTTGTAAAGAGAATTTTATAACAATGCACATAGTTTGTGACAGTTTTAATTATTCCGAGTACCAAATTGCAATATTTGAGCGTTGTTTCACTTAACAATTGCTTCGTCTAAGACAAAAGAAGGTGTGAATTCAGTATTCGACAAAATTCCTTTCTTTCTATTAAAATGAACACAACAAACCGGAACACAGAACAAACTGCAAATGCTTTTTAAAATTGAACTCGATTTTTCTTCATATTTGTATCAAAACTGCACCCCACCTTAGGAACAATGTGCTTTAAAAACAACTATCAAAATGTGAAATACAAAAATTTCAGTGCCTTTTTTGCACTTTGTATTAGAATTGTATGACGAAAGTGTTAAAAAATCCGACTGAACATTATGCAAACCACTTTGGATAAATAGGTTGATTTTAATTAACAATTTAAACATATATATATATACCGTAGATGGTTCTGATTGTGAAAATCAGAAACCCAAGTTTAGGCATTTTTGAGGGATACTAGAGACTACAGATGCTCCAGTGAAATAAAATTTAAGTCTCTGACGCTCAGTGTAGATGACCCATTTGCAGAATCCCTAGAAGATTAGCGTGGCTGATTCACTTCGTATTTTAAATGAAATTGCACGGTTCAGTGTTCTTGGGTTACGGTAATAATTTGCTTCTTGTGCATCCTTTTGCCAAAACAAACCGTTTGGTAACTGGAATCGCAACTGCTTAAAAATTCAGTCAGTTTTTCGAAGAAGTACTCGGTCAAATTTGAATTACCTTATTTCACATATCATAGATTTTACGTTGATAGACTATGTGCACGCAACATACGCACTCCTGAATTGTTTCTAGTATTAATATAAGGTAATAGTGTTCTTCAAAGACATCCAATTGAAATAGTTTGTTAAATTGTAATGACAGTAAAATTATGTTAAGATGTTTCAAATTTACAAGCTTACTTTCATTCTGAATGGAACATTTTATTGAGGGATTTATTGGTGGTTTGAACCGGAGGCCGAAAATGCCTTGTTATTATGTTATTTTTCCTGTTTCAATGTGCAGAATTCATCTTTAATTTTGTTACATGAATGATCACTTTTTTAATTAAATCGTAATGATTTGCTTTTGTTACCAACACAGAGCAAACCATGCGTTTGCAGAAAGTGATGTCGAAGCTTCTGTGTCGGAGTTTTAAGGCAGCTGACAAAAAGAAGGACTATTTGGGGGCAGTGTGTTTCAAAGTCACATCACAAATTCACTTGTCTTCGATAGACTTTTTACCAATCTATGAAGAAAATTTAGATCCTTATAAGTTAAGTTGGAATTATTCTGGGTATATGTAGTTTTTTAGAGGAAATTTTCGACTTTTCAATAGCGTCTTAAATATTCGGATTTTTGAGTTTTCTAAATACAGAGTAAACTTGTGTAACATTCAAGATTATTTGATTATCCTAAAAGTG
>JAUOZQ010000683.1:0-27189 GCA_030710315.1 Anomotaenia brevis | reverse complement strand
TGTTCTTGGATGAAAACAGCACAAAACGTTTATTCTAACAAAAATATCGATACCCAAATCGTCGCCCTGTTAAAATCATTGCATAAGTCAACAGAATTAGGCAAATTAGGACAATTAAAAAGTTAGATAAACCAAACCCGAGTGAGCAGAAAGAAATAAAAAGAAAAATGACAATTTGAATTTTAAAATCATGCATCGTAACTACGTGTCAAATAGAAAACATTATGTTCGACTTTATTTCACAAAATGTGTCAAACTAAGGGAAATCATTTCATCTGATAAATTATTAATGAAAAGAAAATATAATTTAAAATTAAGAGGAAAGTGTAAAAAAAATTAAATTAAATCATATATTATAAATATATCTAAGTCAAAGGGCTTTGTTTAAATAAAGTAGTGCGGCAAAGGTAGTTATAAGGAAGGTAGGGGTGGAATAAATCATTTCACAGTCGTTAAGAAGATGGCACGCACGAAGCAGACAGCACGCAAGTCGACTGGTGGGAAGGCGCCGCGGAAGACACTGGCCACGAAGGCCGCTCGCAAGTCGGCGGTGCCCACCACGGGCGGAGTGAAGAAGCCGCACCGCTACCGACCCGGCACCGTGGCCCTGCGCGAGATCCGACGCTACCAGAAGTCCACCGAGCTCCTCATCCGCAAACTCCCCTTCCAGCGTCTGGTGCGCGAGCTCGCGCATATCCGTGGTGAACGAGCCTAGCCCGGTAGCTAACGCCTTTGCCAACTCCTTTTTGGTGTTCACCAAGCTGCATTTGAGTACACATGTTCTTGAACGTCTAATATCCTCATCTTTTTCTTCTCTCCTATTTCACTTTCATAGTTGGTTGGATTGCATCTTAGTTTATGCTTCTTCATATCTCGGTATTGTTACCGGTGACAGACTGCGTTGATCCTCGAAGTCTTTCGTAATTTTTTGACACCTACCTTATTTTCTGAATTGGTGTGTTTTTTACAGCAATATTTAGCCTTCATGTTATTTAGTAGCTTCTAGCAAGTTCGATGAATGAGAGGTCCTTTGCAGCCATGTTGCCTTATTTCACTTTATGTTATCTTTTGAGAAATGAATTTCTTAAAATGACGGTATCCGTCGTAGTAGATCTAAAATTTCCATAATTTAATCATGAAATGATTGCACTCTATACAGGCCGGAATGTTTTTGCTTTACTTGAAGATCGCTTCGATAGCTTTTTTCCAATTCAATTAAGGATATTTAGTAGTTAGTTGAGTTTGCTGCGTTCTTTCCTCTACTCTTTGTTTAGGTGCATTAGTCCAGATATATCGATTTAAAGGCATGAAATATTTCCTCTTAGCTTGGTTTAATTCCCCCATTCTAAATGTGTTTCCTGTACTATGGCACCGAAGACGGTAAATACTGCTCTGTGGATTTGTGAGGTTCACAAGAGTAATTGTGTCTATTAGGGGAATAATAGATCCTATTTCTAATTGTGTGTAAACTAGAAAAGTTGTAAGTCGCTTCTATGGGTTTCTGATTTGAGGTGAGTGATTAGAATTAATGCCGCAAAGTCCGAACCCTTTCAAGAACGTCGATCCATAGTTGAGTTATCTTTGAATTGAAGAACAAAGACTTGAAAGGTAAGCAAACTATAAAATAAGTGGTTTTAGTTCCGATTACACATTCCAATGGTTTCTGAACTCTCGCTCTCTGGGAGATTTTATGTCGCGATGGTAGAACTAAGTCAGTGAAGAGTAAAACGTACCGATGTTGAAGTGTCTTGAAAATTCACTGTATGTGCTGGTATATTGCGTGATAAAACGTAACATAAACATTTTGTAAAACTCCAAAGCCAATACCAACGGAATAAGAATGAAATACCTCCTCCTCCTCCTTCTGGTTGTCGTTGATCCTCGAATTAATGCCAAACACTTTTGCCCGTCCAGCTCGATGGATGAGGGTGGCCGCGTTTATCGGTTCCACAGACGTGTTACAAGAAGTGGACAAACCCTAACCATAACTGACATATCGTGTGCGTTTCGTGAAGTGGTTATATGAGATAAGTGTACAAAAATGTGTTGTCGAGATTGGGTCGAGTTGGTTTAACGGTCAACGCTGAGGCCAATGTGATGAAGATCAACAAGGAGGCAGTTATGTGCAGAGGTGTGACCTGGTAGGAATAGTCACTTGGCGGCGGTGAGATGATACCATCAGATCACCGTAGGATTGCTGTGTAAAATTTGGACTCTACGCTTAACCCTTTGTAAGAAACTGTGCTTCCGTGTTTGACCTTTTGAATGACTCACTGGCTAACCCCTCCGCCTCATTAAATGGTGGTAGAAATGCGTGTGTTTGGGTGGAATACAAGTCGTGGTGATAAGACACAGCAATTGACCTCAAAACAGCGGGTTGATTAACGCTGCTGCTGACCTCTGCAAACATTCAGGCCAACCGATATGTGGTTAAATTATTGCTGTTGAGCCACAAGTTACTCATTAAAGCGCAATAAAAAATTCCTTCAAGGTTAACCACAAGTATGCCATAAAATTAGTAGTTGATACATTCATTATTTCAGTCCCAGCATACTGGTAGAAGATTTTATGGTGCATTGCAACTAGCAGAATTTGAGAGAAGATTCGAAATGCGCCTTTTAACTGCATGGAATACGTTGGCCAGAAAAAGCTTTACATTTCCCATGTTGGCAATTTTTACAATTCTATAGAAAAAGGCTTGAATGTAAAAAATTAAGCAAATGTTCAAAATTTGAAATAATTTTTGCAGAACATCCACTAACAACGTTTGACCCGAAAGATACCACGCAATAGTGAAGACGGCATGGTAGGCCCCAATTAATACAACATGACGCTGAATTAAGACTACTATTAAACATGTTGTTGTATATAACGAACTAAGGTTGTGGAGGTGATCTTGGAATTTAACCTCAACTCCTGAGTCAAACTACGCTACTCGTAACTCAGTCTGCTCTCGGCACATTTAGAAGTGAAACAAATTCTCCTTAAATGGGAAAAAATAGCCACTGAATCCACAGAGGAAGACTGATCCTTTTCGTTGTCAATAAACAGGCCCAGACTGAGGGAAAATATTTATTTTTGAGAAATTTAGCGGAAATCATGGGTTAATTTGCCCTGATCAAAACATTCCGAGTACTCTAATACGAACTCTGGAATCGTTGAGCGAAGAGGGCGATAAAAGTAATGCTCAATGAGATCTCGGCAGCTGCATTGAAGTAGCTCACTGAAGCGATTGCCAACAGCCAACACAACGTATGTAACAGCACTACCCTCGCATGCAATAGCTTTGGATTTTGGTTCATTTGATTGACAAACTGAACTGAAATCTATCTTAGTAACACGGCTGGAATTTGTCCTCTTATAAATATCACATTGTACTTATTTAATAAATACGATGGTTTTGCTGATGGAAAGCAGTGCAGGCAAGCGAGAGAACGAATTAGAGCATTTGAAAATTGTTCATCTGCTTTATGCCAGATAAAATGAAGTAGTAATAATGATGCACAAAATGCTGTCCAAAGAGCAAAATATAATTTGTTAACCATCTGAGATTTTCCAGTAAAGAATCAGTCTGATTGGCATCCTAGGAAGCACAAGAAGTCGGAGGTAAGCCCAGTGAACGCAAGAAAAGTCCCGATTTCATTCGTTGACTAAGACGTGACCTGAATAAGAGAATGATGAGGATAAAAACATCAATAAAATCATTGGTCGAACATTTTCGAAGAATAATGAATGACCACTGAAAAGGAAAAGCTTATTCCGCGAACACATATTCGAGAATCGAAACCTCGCTAAGACGTAAGTATGCAACGAGTTTGCAAAAAGCTAATTACCCGAAGCGGTGATGCAAGAATATCTTAGAAAAATGACAAATTCTAAAGCATTATTGCTTTCCGTCGATAGGAAAAAGGCAAGTTCAAACTAGGTGAGTGAGATGACCGCGGAAGCGCGGCGAGTCACTAGGATGGACGTACGAATTCGGATAAATTTGGTGGGAAAGAATAAGATCGGAATCGTTGGCAAGTGTGTACTCAAATGCAGTTTGATGAACACAAGAAGGGTGTTGGGAAAGGAGTTAGCTGCCGGGCTAGGCGCGTTCACCACGGATGCGACGAGCGAGTTGGATGTCCTTCGGCATGATGGTGACGCGTTTGGCGTGGATGGCGCAGAGGTTGGTGTCCTCGAAGAGTCCCACGAGGTAGGCCTCGGCGGCCTCCTGCAGCGCACCCACAGCGGCGCTCTGGAAGCGCAGGTCCGTCTTGAAGTCCTGCGCGAGCTCGCGCACCAGACGCTGGAAGGGGAGTTTGCGGATGAGGAGCTCGGTGGACTTCTGGTAGCGTCGGATCTCGCGCAGGGCCACGGTGCCGGGTCGGTAGCGGTGCGGCTTCTTCACTCCGCCCGTGGTGGGCGCCGCCGACTTGCGAGCGGCCTTCGTGGCCAGTGTCTTCCGCGGCGCCTTCCCACCAGTCGACTTGCGTGCTGTCTGCTTCGTGCGTGCCATCTTCTCAACCGATTTTACAATAAGTGAGTGAGGTGGGTGTGTAGCTTACTTCTAAAAGCGCTCCGAAACTGCCTGGATCAATAATAAACAAAAAAGTAAGCATTTTTGCATAAAAATGAGAGCTGTACCAAACATCAAAATGGTATTTGTTTTAATATATAAGCGATAAAAAATTAGGAAACATCTTTTTTCTATTTCTTTGACGAAACCTCCAAAATTTCTGAAAAATTCTTATTAATTTTAGTTATTTATTTTTTAAGTTCTTAAAATACATCAATGATTTCTATTAAAATTAATTAAGAATTTACTTCGTGTTTCTTACGGTAGGCATTTGATGAGTATATATTGGGTTTGTTTGTGCTGGAGCTTTCGTTCTTTCAATTAGTCGTTGACTGGTCACTGATTAGTCGTTGCGGATTCAAAAATTGTCGTAAGCGATGAGGGTTTCAGCGAACAGTGCTCATTTGGTAACCAGCAACTTTCTTGTTTTGTTGTCAATCCTGCTTCAGCATTGTCCATGGAGATTCTCTGAGGATTCTGGAGAGTATATTTTACTTTAATCGCTATCTCAGTGATGTTGATCCAGTGGTGAAGAGTTGAAGGAGGATTCTGCTAGGATTTGCCTTGGTTTTAACGGAATTCGATCGGAATTCTATCAAATGTTGGCTTCTCTTTTTTAGTGATTTTTTGAATGGAAACCAGATCAATCCGAGAGCTTGGGTGGCTGCAGCTGTCGTGTTTCTTTACAAAGAGAAACGTTAGATCTTTCCTTTGAAGACATTTGGGATCTAGAGGAATGATAGTCACGGACATGAACATTCTGTTCGATATACGACATGTGCTCATGACTGTCTACTCTGAATCTCTGAAGCAGATGCTCCCCAGTTAATCTTATGAAGGTTTCCAATTACTTAGCATTCACTATGATGTCCATGGAGGTGGAATCCAGAGAAGGAAGAACTCAAATGGAGTGTCTCTGCTTCTCTGTGGGTGTTCTTCGTAGTATGAACTACACCGGTGTTCCCTTTCCCACTCACAATGATGCTTTGCAAGTGCATGACTACACTGGAGAGATCTGCTTAGCTGACCATTTGGCTGAATATTGGGGAGGTGGATGAAGTGCCAGAGGAGCACTCTAAGGAGATCGTGAACGTTGCTCTGCAGCAGGGCATGTGGTTCTTGGTTTCAGTCATACCTACATTTTGTGAAAATTGCGTAGACTCGAGGCACTAGCTATCAGGCCGGTCCTGAGTTAACGATTGCTCAGAAGCCTGGAGAATTCACCAGTACTAAATCAGATACTGTACTCTCGCAGCTGCGTGGACTGGCGAGTACCCTCTTTTGTCCCTAAGTCCCTAACGACGGAAATTTGGCCGTTCTTTTTTAGCACCGGAAAGCGAATACCACTGGGCTTTTGGTCGCCTTGACCAGAGACAAGGTAGGTTCTTATCAAGCCCAGCTTGGTGCTAGAGTTGCTCTACGCTGACCTGATCCTTTAGCAGGCAATTTGGATATTCCAATAGACTGTTTCTTTCAACCGTGGTGGAATCAGGTGCATTGGATTTAATGTCGAATTCGGAGAAATCAGTTGCTCTTTGTTCGGTCCCCTGTAGAGCCCAGCAGCACACCTTTACTCGGGTGTGATCTGCCGGTTGCTATGGCTGAGTAAATGTACAGGAATTTTACGATTGCCCATATGAAGCTTTGCGAAAACAAGTGAAATCGCAGCCGAACAGAAGGTCATTGTATGTGTTGCGAAGTCGTATGGTGTACTTGTCTGCTTAAAGGATGAAAAGCTGGCCACTTGGGGAATACCATTAAAGCTTCCTGGTTTCAGCGGCCGGCGGGGAGAGTTTGTAAATTTAGGTCGTAAGTCTGGGGACAGCCTTAAAATGGTCATTTTATCGTGTTAGTGGCCTTCCCACAATGACACTGGCTTTATGACCGTGATTAGTGGAGGTTTACTATGAGCGAAATCAGTGGATGTTATTTATGGTAGACTGCGTTGGACTGGTAAACCGCCTTGAGTACCTTTGACGGGATGCAGTTTTACGGTGCGTCAACCTCCGTAATGTGGGGGTTTCCCTATTCCCACTCCTACCTATCGGGTGAATCCGGGTTATGCAGTTTCAAAAGTGCTAGATTTGCGTGTGGTTAATAGAAGTAAATGAGATGAAATGAACTGAACAGGCACATTGACAAATCATAGGAGCTTGACCCCCCGTATGCTCAGTTTGCAGATGCAAAGGCTGGCTTGTGACACAGCAGCGCCTGAAAAGCCAGTGACTAGCAGTTGGGGGTCACTGTAGGGTGCTCTGAGTGGGCGATAGATTTTGATTGGTCTAAATGCAATTTTTGGCCTCTAAGCCATAAGAAATGGTCAACTGCGAAGTGTTCGCAAGAACCGTGCTGCCTGGTGCTTTAGTGCCCTGCCTTAAAAGGTGTGAGTGAAGACACCTCGGGGAAGCTAATTACATCTGGTGTACAGGCACTGTAGGTCTGCCCAGATATTACCATTACTTTTGGAATTCCTGAAGTGAATTTGCTTGAGCCTGACTCCTTTGTAGGTGGTAAAATTCCCTTGTAGTACTTGATGAGCTCTCCTGCAGTGCTAGATGACCTGTGCAAACATCTACTTTCTTGACTGCTTACTATTCAATTAATATTTAAAATATGGTAAGGTCTGTGGAAATTGCAATGGTGTTTTTCTCAGCATTCGCATTAAGGAAAGGATCTAAATGTCCCCCACAATGCTCGAATGAGCACTAAGAACAGAAAGGTTCACTTTTTGTCAAATACTGTTAAATTTAGTAATTTTGCATAAATCATGTGAGAGTTATATGCCTCGTTTTTGTCTGTTGAAGCCTCGATTGGGTGTGAGTTGCTATTTTATTTGAAGTGGGAATGCTTCTTTTGTTTCGAGTTGAAGATTGCGGTGTAGTGAGCCCACTGGCGTAATATAAGGGACCGAACTCATTAGCGAATAAAGTCGTTAGAAGTTGGTGAGAGTGACTTTAAACTTGGATATCCGCTGATGAAATCCTGTTTTCACATCTTCTTCCTTAGTGGAGATTTATAAGCTATCGCTTGAGCGTTACGAAAGTTGTCTCGTAAAGTTCATGTGAATGAGAGGTAATCAGAGTTAAAGAGCCATTGTGATGTGTGAGTAACAAGAGATGTGGAATACACGGCAGAGGGGTGTGTTGCGAAAATGTCCGCCGAAAGAAAGGGACGGGGGAAGTGATGAGGAACCAGCAGAAATGCAAATAAACTTGAAAATTTCACAATTATCGCATGTGTCTGATGCGTAGCAGCAAAATGCTCACGCACGTTTCAATCGAAAGTGGTATTTGTTCTTCATAGAATATGGATTTCAAAAGCAACAAAAACACTTTTCTATTATATTAAAGGGGTGGAATGAAGAATTGCATTCTTGATTCGATTCATTTACGAGAGGAGTGTGTTTGTTCTCATTACAGATCATGGTTCTTGAAAACTGTGCTTCTCATAGCCAATTTAACGGATACTTTGAATCATTTGGGCACTAAATCAGCCCAAACAGCCTGAATCTCCTCCCAAATGTGTTTTCCAATGCTCACTCCGTTCCAGTGTGTACTTGTTCCAGCTTCTCATTATTATGTGAAAGTGGAAAAAAATTGGAATTTATCTCCCATAATCAAATGAAAAGGCAATAATTAGCATGATGCAGGTACTGAGCTTAGCTATGCATGACGGGACTCCCAGATTTGCTACTAAAATATTAAAGGAGATTGTTTGGACAGTAACCCCTGATGACTCGGCGGCATAAACATGGTCATTTAGACTTACTTCAACATCAACAGGATTGCAATTCAAATCAATTCAGCCGAAAAATTCAATAGAAATGGTGCACACTTCCGGAAAATGCTTTTATGGAGAATCCGTGAGTAAATGACTCACATCGAACTGTTTTGCAGTAGCCCAAACGTCTCCAACTTGATTAATAGGCTGACTTAATTCCAGAAGTTTTCCCTTGAACCTCGGAGAATAAATTGGAGACCAGAAGTCATCCGGTAGTGGAAATGCCAGAAGGAAATCATTTGAGCAACTAAATGAATTGTATTTTAGATAAGCCCCTAAATTTTGGCCTGCTCCTCATTGCTATTACATTTTAAAAAGTCTCAATGTTGAAAAACTTCTTGATGCAGAATGGCATGAACAGCACCGAAAATTTTTGATCAAATGGTTCGCCAGACTAACAGAAAAGGGTATTTCAAATAAAAGCAAATGACCAAATGATGATTCAAACTAAACAATAGGATCGGTGGCATTGTTGTCGTTTAAATAAACGAATACGAGGATGATGATGACGTCACCCCATTGCCTTGATGACGAAACCGCCACCGATAGGCATTTGATTTGTTCAGTCAAAAGTAAGTTTCTATTAAAGTCGTCAGTATTTCGCAGTGACGGATTTTTCATTCAAACAAAGTGAAACCTGCTCCTCGTTCTCACGATTTGAACTTGTCGTCGAAAGTAAACACTCAAATTTGTTCATGAAATACTGAGTTTTTGCATTCTCTTAAGCTTGGAATCTCCAGAAATTATAAAGACTTGGTGACTTCTATTTCAGTATGTGGCAGGATTTTGAATGAGTGCTCAGATTTCAAAAAGGCATACTTCTCAGAGAAAAATTAAACTCAAGAATTTACAATTAGGTTCTGGCTTTCTGAGCTATAATTTGCAAAATTATGGCAAATTCAAATCCCTCTTCGAAGTTTCAGTTGACTGTGTAGAACCGGACGCATACAGTAGTTGGACAAAATAGTGGAAACACATTGAGAAATCAATGAAATACAAGTCAATAAGGTGTAGGTCCACCTTCATCGACGATTGCTGCCTCAATCCTCCGAAAGAATGAATCACACAGGTAGTGGACTGTTTCCAAGGAATTTAAGCTCTTCTAAAATGACGTTGGGTTGTGGGGATTGCAGTCTGCTGGTCAGATGAGATTCTCAACATCATTGGAATGTTCGTCTTGCCATTATTTGGCAAATCTAGCTGCTGCATGGATTAATGCTGCATTCACATCATTTCGGAAGATGGCACCGTTTCCCTCTGGAAACAGCCGGAGGTCGGAACTAAGGTGACCGACGATGATTCGTCGTAGGAACTAACTAATCCAGATGGGTTATGCCCCTTCACTGAATACAATTCGAAATATTTGTCGTCTTTCTAATTGCAGTAATTCCGGCCCCTTTGCAACACACTGGAGACTTCTTATTTTTGGAGGTTGTAACCATTTTCTAAATATCTGTAAGCACAGTTGCAGTAATAATTATCAAAAAAATAAAAATTTCAAAACACTAAATTTGTCAAATTTTGATTTTATAAATTATCCAATGACTATAACGCCAAAATGTTAGGCGATTCCACTATTTTGTTTAAGCCCCGTGTCTTTACTCCATTTCGATGTCGGCATCAGCGATCAAAGGCTCCATATTTCCGGTATTCACTAACTTAATACCAGGTCTCACGATGTTTTGCTTCTTACCTGAATTCTATTGCACATGGTCATGCAACTCTAAGGTGTTTGTCCTAGTCGTGTAGTTTCAAAACAATATGTGCAGTGTTGAATGCCGTTCCTCAAATACTGAGGGGTTAGAACGTACAAGCGATAACCGCCATTTTTAATCCACTTCTGCTTCTTTGTTGGAACAGCTTCATTTTAGGGAAAAAATTCACCTTGCAGACGTAATGTACGGCAGTTCGATGACTTCTTTATTAACTATTTCTTCTCTGGGATTTCAAGGCGTCTCCTCTATTTGGAGTCTTCCTCGCCTTTCCGTGATTCTGGAAGTATTATCTTCAGAATTGCCGATTTCCGTTGACATTCCCAATTTGCGAGACTAAGGTTTAGACTTGAAGCTCCTTCATTGGATTATTTGAGGCCAAAGTGATGCGACGTGGGATCATATACGAGTTTCCAGCTTCTTCAAAATTAGCTCGTAATTAAATTTGACCTGGAGAGTCAAAACTAGGAACTACTAGTGTTGGTTGTAATTAGAGCATTTATATAAAATCGAATGGTAAAAAATAAGACACAAGTGAGACATCGAATCACTGATGATCCAGCGAACTCAGTAGGCTCTTTGCAGGATCGGTATTTGTGTAGAAAACTCCTCTATAATAAAGATATACCGCAATTTCTGTCCGCCAGTTTTACCACCGTTTTCTAATGCATTACTTCCGAACACAGTCGAGGGTTCAATGTAGGATCGAGACCAAGAACAGTACATCTTCGTTGGGTGATTTTCTTAAATTTTTCCAGACGAACAACTGATCACTTTCTCAGCTCATCCACACTGGACTTCAAATGCTTCAAAATGCATAGAATTGAATCACCTTCCAGACCAAATTCACTACATTTAATATCTAACATTCAACAATCCGATATTCGCTGCTCTAGTATAGTTCGTCGATGTCAGCAGTTAGATCGAGGTATTCCAACTTGGTTTGGCATATTTTTGAATGCTTTCAAATATTCCATCTCTTCGTAGCCTGAAAATGCAAAATTGTAGCTATTTGCCTGTGAAGATCCAGCGTAATCCTCGAGATACCCCAAACAGCCAAATGACGTGTTCCTCAGGCGTGGGTCTCGCAGATACACGTTTTCCGGATCACGTGTCAGTGATAGATTGTACCAAGCACTATTGGAAGTACTTTTGGAAGTAACTTTAGAACGGTCATTGGCTGCTTAAATTTCTTCTGTTTTTCATTCTTCGTCTCTCAATTCTGGTGTTTGTTATTCTTAATATGTCATGACATGCCAAACAAAATCACTGGCGCAAGTAAAAATGTTGGAAAGTTCATATTAGGTTATACTTGACATTGAATAGGTAGACAGACAATGGGTTTAATAGACAGTCAATGTGCTTTCACAATAATTTTCCCTACGAAAATTATTACCAAGAACATTCACCGATGCCGTAAATGGTGTTGTTCTTGTATTGTTTAGACGAGACGTTCTCATCTCCAGATTAATTCGTTCGTATGTAAACGCAATGATAAAATATCCTTGTTATGCAAAAGAGATTTGAATCTGCGCTTTTCACACTGTCTCCTGATGATCTGATCTTTTAAATAAGCCGGAAATCCAAAATATCATAAAGGCACTCTCACGGATATTTTTTAGGCGACTTAATTGGAATCCAATCGTTAGATTTCCACACAAAAGCCCACGAGTTACCATGAATTCCGGTTGTATTCTTTCGTCTCAAATTTGGGAAGCAGACAAATATAATGTTGAAGGATGAGTTTATGTTCTTAGATGCACTCAGAGAACAAATGCGGCAGGTGAGTAATCCAACCATAATGGTTACACAATAAGTGCCATTCGAGCAAGTGTGGCAGTTTTGGTTAAGTGGTCTCAAAATGTGCCTTTCGGCGATTTTAAATTGTATTTATAGTCTTGATGAGAATTTAGCCTCTGAAAATGTAAGTTTTACTTTAAAATCTAATGAGCGAATATTTACAGCCAGAATGTCTACCGTTTTAATCTTCGGATGGTATTTATTGGATCTCGTATTCGTGGAAAAGAAACTCCCGTGAAAAATGCTTATTTTTGTATTCAAAGCCATTGCTACTTTTGAAATTCTAATTCCCCAAGCAGTTCTTGATTTCATACGAAATTCTAAACTTAATAATTATTTCGCAAATACTCTAACCTCCTCAAATTTCAAGCCTCACATCGAAGTGTTACTTTCTCTCATGTGGAAAGCGATGATTGCATTTACACTTCTTAAAACAAATAATTTTTCAAGATTCATGAACCATCGTGTCTGAATGTGCCACATGATAGCATTTTCAATATTTGACGTGAAAAATGTCGTTTGATGTATCCCTCAATCAATCGTTTAATCGTTCAAATTTCAAGGAATTTTGCCAGTTTATGCTACTGAAATTCGCTCATTCGATTGTCTGACCCGAAGATGAGGAGACGCCTTTGGATAAGTATCTATTTATGATGGGCATTTTAAATTCACCACGTTAATGCTTAACTTTTGGCCAGTCACCAAAAGAACAATTTGGCAGACTCTGAATGTTGATTGACTGCTATGCAGACAGTAATCTTGAGTGGTGTTTGATAAAAATGCCCTTATCTCATATAATTTCAGTAATGATACGAAAAGAAGCCTTGGTGAATTCGCAATTTGCTAATATCTCTCGAACTTCGCCTGTGGAGAAGAGAATTCCTCCTTGATGCAACATCTTTATTTCATCGTATGCAAATTGGCTTTTCTGTATTAAAAGACATTGGTAGTTATAGGACTCTAATTTGTCAAACTGGCCTCAATTTCGTGCAAATTTCTGAACCTACTTGCCATTACAGCTTTTCAAGCTTAAATCGAAGTGGTAAATTCGTGATTTTCCAATTGAAGAAGTGAGAACTTGGCAGAGTTTTAGGTCAACAGTTTTGTCCAAACCTGACCGTGAGAAATCTGATGAGAAATCTGCGGTTTCGAACTTTTCTCAAAGGAAAGTGTTCCCCAGTTTCGAGAAGGGACTGAATTTGGCCTCGCTACAGAGAAGGCTCTGGGTACTATTCCATTTCTGTTACGAAAATACGGTTTCTCAACAATTCACCGGACGTTTCAATTGCATTTTTTTATGATTAAATAACTTTGCCTTAAAAATGCACAGTTGTTTTGAAAGTTCAACACAAAATGGTAAATTTATACATTTTCCAATTTCATCATCTACGAATGTTATAGAGCCAAATCTTACGGCATGCTGTGCTATATGTTGCTAGCCACTGCATTATAAGTTCCATTAATTCAATTCAAAAATATTTCTAAGACGGACCTTAATGGAAAGCGTATTTTTCAGAGTGTCTTTCAAAGCTCATTTCAGTTTTCAAAGAAAACGGATGTATTTAAAGGCAACTCGCAAAGATCTCTGCCTTAATGGTTTCGATCATCTAGGCAAATCGTTATACTATCTAAGGGTATTGTGATCTAATAAGTCAACCTTGCAGAAAAATATTCAGCCTGTATTTCTTTTAATATGTAGATAAAAAGACAGTTCTCGTGGTATAACTCGAAATCCGAAATCATGAATACTAGTCAGAAATATTATCTTCTCAAAAGCTGAAATCGGCTATCTGAAAGGCCTTTTACCACTAACTATTTATGAAAAATGTTTTCATGGGCATTTAGGCTTACTTTCTACTCAAAAAATTTGTTTAAATTTAATAAACTGCTTTGAAGACAATCCGCGCTCTTGCCTATCAAAAATATGTAAGCCGTAATTTGACATCAGAAAAAAAAGCAGACAAAATTGACTGATTGAAGTAAAGAAAAGTAAAAATAACATTTCAGGTTTGAATGCTACAAGGCCATTTTTTTGCCGCGTGACACAAAATTCGATGTCACCAACATATGCGTGGAATGGAATACTTTGGTTTTCGAAGAAGATGCTTTCGAGATGGATTAATTTTGTTAAATTAAATTCTTGAATTGATTTCGTTCACCACGTAGGACAATGCAACGTAAATTTACAATTTAGTAAAGACCAAATGTGAACTTCAAATTTCTGTTTCTAATCGGATATCTTAGAGGTTTTCAGTTGTTCAACAATCGAGGAGAATTTTGGATTTTGAAACTGGAGTCTGCTATGTTACGTCGCCTAGTCTGAGGAAGCTTACCTTCAACCTTTCCTATTTCACACTGAATATAAGTCATTTATCAAAACCTTTAAATACTAGGAAATAATAGAAAAATGTTGCAAATTAAATAAAGGCTTTCGGATGTGCAAAACACGTCATAATCCATGAAGTTAGAAGCCGTTTTGAAGTTTGGTCACAAAACTACGTCAGCTCTTACAATTCTGGTGATCCAAAAATGAAGAGTGAAACTTAGAAGGTCTGCTCCTGAAATTGCCATCAGTGGGGCTGTGTTTTCTGTTGGATAGAAGCACCATTAGGTATTCGATGGTTTACGATTTCATTGGAATTGCTAAGTTTACCTTTACATTCTAAAATGTTCAGCGATTTTTGACGGAGGAAAGGATGTACAGAGACTGCAATAGTGTGGTAAGCTTAATAAAGAGTTAAGTATTCTTGAAATGACGTGACATTAACTCAAGAAGTCTTAAATCTGACTGGGTTTGACCAACTACAAAGTCATTCTGTCATGCTATTTGGGTAAGGAAACCTGCGCTGCTCTCCAGTCGCTTTCAGCTGGATGGAAATTTCGGGTCAGGCGTTTGACTTAACCAATTAGACGAGTGTATGACTGAGATTTCCCCTGGGCAGAAACGGGATGTTGAATTAAAAACCGGTTATCCACAAGCACCTGCTTTTGTTTAGAGGCAATGATAACCGACGGTTTCATTTAACTGATAAACCAACTTTTTGATATCTGTTTTACAATTCAAAAAATATACTAAGTGGGATCTGTTGTTACGCAATCTGTGCTTAGCATTTGCTTTATAATTGCTGCCTCCCTCAGGAAAATCTTCGCAATTAATCGAGAACTGTTAGAACGAAAAAACCAAATCTAATTGCCTGATATGGCAGCAAGTGTACAGATTATTCTCAAGATAGCAAAGTGATGACGTGGACATCCCAAGGTCCATAATTGCATGCATCATTACCATGAGGTCTGTGTAAACACACCCACCGCCATGAAGAGCCGCTATTCACTACTCAGTTTACGGAGAGGAATGTGCGAATGAATGCACTTGCAGACGATGGTCCTCGAAATTCTGTCTGGATGGAGATTTTATCCTCCACGAAAATGAAGACCAAAACAGACCACATCCTACGACGAAGGAATCTTAGTTCAAATTATAGAACCGTTCATTCTTGCCATGTTCAAATTACTAACAGACACCTAGTGTCTATGCAAGTGGGTGGGTATGTAGGTGCGGAATTCTGGTGATTAACAGAACACAAATAAAAGTATCCAACAACGTCACGGTAACAAGGATAAACATTCACACGGGTTCGATCATACAAACTAAGACAGATTTCTTCATCAACCTTCGTGTGGGAACCAAGGAAGTATAACATGTTCTCTCTCCGCCATCCAGCGACGATGACACGCGAGTTGCAGGTGTAATGATAGAAGATATGCATAAGTCTAAGCGGCAGTAACTATTATGCGCTCAATGAAACCCATCCACACCAAATTAGATGACCCATCGTGCCATCCATCTCCTTGCAGTTAGCTTTAGCCAGATATACCTGCATTTCCGTTAATGATAATGCGTCCAGAGAATGGAGTTTCAAGGACATTGCATCTAACTTGGATGCTACAAATTTATTTGGGCATTTACGTTAAGAATGTCGGGGGTTTGTCTCTTCTACCTTGTCTGAAAGGGAGAGTGAGAGGAGCTAAGAGGAAAGTCTCTTGGTGAGGACTAGGAAGGCCCTGTAGCCACTGCACCAGTACTTGCGAACGCTCTCCTCCTTCTCCTTCTTCTTCTCTTTTTTCTCCTCCTGTTCAGCTTTCTTGCTTTCCACCGCCTTCTGGAAATCCGGTGCCACTTTGGACAAGTCCTCGAAGGGCACCAAGGCCCGACCAGCCACACCCACCTTCAGAGCTCCACTGCGGATGTAGCCGCCAAAGAGGCCGAAGGCCCTTCTTCTTCTCCGACACAACACCGCACTCGCAGCTTGGCGCCACAGTCACGGTCGTGTTCCACGAAGCCAGAAGACTCCCATAGCCGAAGGAGTACATCACCCCGGAGAGCGCCTCACCTGTCACATTCCTCGCTTCTGTCACATTGAACACGTACAGCTGCGTGCTTCGCTGACAGAGTGAGGCGTTGAGACGCTCCAACAACTCAAGAGGCTCCATTTTGTCGCAGATTGGGCAAACGGATTCCGGTTTGGGCTCAGGGGTTACATGAGGGATCGGAGTTGTTGTTTCCCCGGGCATCGGAGTCACTATTCCTCCCATTGGGGGTTCCCAGTACAACTCACAGGAGTCGAGTTTGAGTGGTGACCGAACCTCCTCACTGGGGTTGTAGTAGTCTCTCACTGCCACCGAACCCGGTTGCATATTCTCCACGTAGGTTCGTTGGTGAACAGGGACACTGACACATTTCTCGCCCTCTCCCATCTCCCCAGTGAATCCGTTGAAGTAGATGCTCACCTCCTGGCTGTTGCGGTCGAACTCCAGTCTCTGCACATCGTCATTCAGGGGAATCTTGTCCAACTCCTTCGTCGTCACTGTCCAGCCACTGGGCAGATGGAGAGTGACCAGGAGCATCGAGGAGGGCTTCCGAGTCGGTCTGCCAATACAGATGGTTGTGTGCGCAACTGTGCACGTCATCGTTGAGTTGCTTCCGCCTTGATCAACTGCGATTTCTAACCCAAAGGCTTCATCGGCCTTCTCCTCCTCCTCCTCCTCACTCTTGGCTTCCTTCACGTTGTAAATCGAGGTGAATTGCGCTGATACACACTGATGCGCGCGTTGTGTGGATTGAATGCTCACCTCCAGACTGCTGATATCGGTGAGGTTATGTGGTCCGATTTCAAACACGTTGGACACCAGCACATTGGAAGCATTCAGCTCCACGGAGATAGGAGTCCTTATTGCTGTTGATGATGATGATGATGATGACGACGATGACGACAGTGGCCTCGGCTTCACAGACACAGCGGTTGGCCAAGATGGTGAAGGGAAGTTGTTGGCGTTTTGTGTGAGAGCTCGAAGGCCAATGACAGTGTCTCGCGTCGAGTAGAAACCGCCCTTCTCATTCTGTCTCTGAGCCATCCACCTCATCGTGGCGAGTTGATCCGCCTTCGATAAACTGTCTGGCGTCAAAGCGAGGAAGGCGTACGCCGTGGTTTCCAACTCATGCAGCCTCGAGTAGTAGAGGTCCCAGTTGGAGTTCGAGTCCCTCCACCACTTGAGTGCTCCGCTTAGGTCTTCCTCCGCCGACGCCCGTCCTGAAAGTTCACTCACCAAATCCTCTCTCAATGAGGATTCAACTCCGTAGTCTTCCACTCCTTTCATGGCCAAAATAACTCTAGCCAGGACGGTCGTGGACCAATTTGAGAATGGAAGAGTGCTGTTAGCTTCCCCAATACACCTCAAAGCAGATTTAATTGTGGAAGTGTAGTTGTCGCCCTTGACTTCCTTCAACGCCGCGGTAGCGGAACCAATGGCACTGAGGACATGAGCGGTGAGCTGAAGACGCTGCTCAGGCGTCGATCGATCGGTCATTTCGGGGAGGAAGGACCTTCCAGCTTCCTCGAAACACCCATCACTTCCTTGTCTACTCACGAGAAAGTCGAATGCCTTCGACAGCGTCTCATGAGCGTGGAGCGATCGAGAAGCTATGGAAGCAATCGGCAGCTTCTCGGCTTCACTGAAGACCTCGAAAACGTAGGCAGTCAACCACGTGTTGCCCTTGGCTCCGTAACTCGGACCAAAGGTGGAGAAAGCACCAGTCTGGGGATGCAGGTACTTCAGCTGATTGTCGAACCCGCTGAGGATGTAGGAGGCGGCTTTGCGCACCAGCTCGGGACTGGCGAGTTTCTCAGCCGATAGCAGATGTCGGAGGATGTAGACACTGGGCGCCACCTTGACGAGGTTCTGTTCGCCACAACCAGTGGGCATTCGCACCAGATCCCCGAGGTTCGAGAGGGCCCGACCGAGGACGTTTCCGCCGATGGCCACGTAGCTGCGAAGCGAGTCCGCCACGATTTCGCCTTCAGGAATGGCGACTTTCAATTCCTGGTGACTCTCAGAGGCATCTGGGGGAGGAAATTAAAATTTAGCTGCAGTTCTTAGTAGGCTCAAATAACAAAATCCATAAGGCAACTAGAAGCTTCAATGTTTCACTTCAACTAATTCCATTAACTTATAAAAATGATCCTGCCTTCTAATATGCTTTGCGATTTTTCCCTGGACTCCACAACCTGGGCTTTTACCGTTGATGATGTTGAGATTGCAGAGGAAGCTGAAGTGGGTTTCGCTGTCTAGCGAAACAGATCTCAGTCCTTTGAAGCAGGTTCCGTTTAAGGAGTGGAACCCTCTAAAGAGACCGCTATCATTTCGCTAACTTTCAGTTTTGATATCATGTAATAGAGGGATTGTGCATGACGAGGAGAGGATTTAAATTGGAGGAAGGACGAACCGGCGTCGGTGCAAAAGGTGCCGGTGGTGGTGGAGCGTTTCTCCGTACCCTCCGGCACCACCCGAATCTGGCGTCGCACCGCGTCGGACAGTGAGAAGTCAGCGCCGTGTCCTCCGCTGCCGCCACCGCCAACGCCACCGCACATCGGTCCGCCCGTCCGCGCCACTGCCGTTGCGGTCACATTCAGTGCCCCCACGCGCAGTGGTCGCAGCGCCAGTCGTAGCGTCGCCTTCTCCTCTCCCGAACAGACACACGCCTCGAACGTGGACGCGCCCACCACGCGCCACTCGTTGGCATCCACCGCCACACTCACCTCCACCGCGAAACACCGTCCAGTTGCATCTGCGGCCTCATCTTCCTCGCGCTCCTGCGGGTACACAAACACGCTGATGGGGAGGTGGAGTATTTCCCCTCGTCGTGCCAGCACCGGAGGCAGGAACTCCACGAAGAAGGGCATTTTCACGGTCACTCGGGGCTTGCTTCTGGGCATCCAAAGACCCCTCTCGGGCGCAAAACACACGGAGTTGGCCTCCCAAGAGGTGAGAGTGTCGGGAGTGGTGAGATTCCTGCTTAGGCTCCCAGCAGCAGTGACGTTGACGGCTTCAAAGAGCCAGACTTCGGGGAAGAAGTCCCGAAGACGCGGTTTGGGAGCAGAAGCCGGTTTCCGTTTAATAGTGTCTGGTAATGCTACTGCAGATTCTGCCATTAATAAGACCCCTGGAGTGGCAAAAACTCGAGAGCTGGAAAGGGGGCAAATGTACACAGGTTTGGTGGTCTCAGTCTTGTTTGAAATGAGCGAGAAATCGATACCGGCTGCCATGTAGGCTCCCTCCGTGCTTGATATCCCGTAGGCAGGGTTGATCGATCTGTACTCCTTGATCATGTCAATGAACCTCCCAAAATCGATCCTAGAAGTAGTTTTCGATTCAAAATTTTGAGTAGCCACATCGGCGATTTGCAGGAGACAGGTGCTAGTCGCCTCTCCACCGATATTCAAGCGCATGGAAATGTGCTCGCCAGGAGCAACCACCGACTTGTCAAACTTGAGGCCAAACTCCCCAGACGAAGAGGCCGACTCGGCGAGAAGAGGGGAGGAGCACGTCTGGAGTTCATCGATGGCGACAAAGTCCGTCGCCGTTTCCCCACCAACCACGATGGAAGCCACCGCTCTCAGAGCCGGTCCCATAGTGTCATCGAGTTGCAAAGTCGCCTCGTGGTTGAACACTGTGCGTCTAGGTGAAGAGTCCACCTCGACGGACTTCTCCCTCTTATCCCCAGCGCCTTCATCCTCACTACTCTCCGAGTCCACCACCTTCTCGGTGTCTTCAAAGACGACTTCAGCAAGATCGCAAAGACGTCCTATGAAGCCCTCCTGGCAAACGCAATCGCCGCCTTCCTTGCAAACGCCGTTTTGACAGCCCTCTAGGGGAACACACTCCTCACAGGAATCGCCCTTCCAGCCTGGTTTGCAGGCACAGTTTCCCGGCGACACACAGACTCCTCCTTTTCCCTCACACTCACAGACAGGCGTCAGACAGTTGGCTCCACTCCAGCCTTCCAGACACCGGATCTCCCCATCTTCTTCCGACTCACACTCGTAGTGACCCAGATCATCGTCTCGTGAAACGCACCTGTAATCGGCCTCCAACTTGATGCTCCTCCTTGACATCTGCCCACGAGCGAGGAATTCGAGAGTGAGCATCGAGTTTGCAGGTAGACGACGATTCGTTTGCACACGCAGCTTCACGGAACCGGGACAGGAGATTTGCGACGTGTTTTGCACTGTGATCTGCATTCCCAGCCCCGTCTTTCCGTCCCAGAGTTCCAGACGCTTGGAGTCACCCAAATTCGATGCTGGCAGCCGCCGCACTTCATTGATTTCACTCGGCTTCATCTCCGATGACACCCGCACTTCCACTGACGCGGGATTTTCAAAGTCCAGTGGAGGCAAAACAAAGTCATACACCTCCTTGTCTCCTTCTACTTTAATCAGTCGTTTCAGTCGAGTTGGATTAGCACTTGCATGCATAAACCAACCACCGCATGGGTCGGTTACTTCCTCCACAATCAACTCCACTTCCTCTGCTGACGTGTTCTTTCTGTTGCGGTACACGAATTGCCCAACTATTGGCAAACCGTGCCTGAAAGTGTCGGGCAGTTTCAGCTCCATTTGCGGGTCTGGATATCTCTTGAAGTCCGAGATGCCGGAGACAACCAGTGATGAGCCGGTGGCTTCTTCAGTCACCTCGACAAACACACCAAGTCTATCCATCCAGCCAGGAGGTTTTCGCTCAATCATCTTCGTGATATTTGCCGTGATCTTGGAGCACGCTTGCTCACCCAACAGCCCTTGTAGGCGCATGCAAGTTCGTGTCGCACCTCCATAGTTGCCGACACACTCGTTCCGTGGCAGTAGCTTCTTCGCCGACTGGTGTTTTTCCAGAACACTCTGACTGCAAACGCAGATCTGTGCATCGTATGTACCCATCATCGACGGCCCATTGGTGTAAGCCGCACAAACGCTGAGATCCACAGCCGGTTCGCTGAGAGGAATCTCCTGGGGCAGTTCAACGCGCGCTTGGAAGCGTGGCAGAACGTAGTTCTTCACCTCGAACCTCACCACTTCACTGCTCTCCCTCACTGTCGCCACAATCTGCCACCCGCCTTCAGACGCGTCCCTCAACAGACGCAGGGAGAGATTGAGGGCCTGTACTTGCGTCACGTCTTCCAACTGGCTCACGATGTTGCCAAGGGTGTCCTTCACCACCACCGAGTCGAAGGTGGTCCGCGTCCGGGTGCGTTTCTCCAAATCGGCGGAGTCGATTGGCTCCAGGACCCTTTGGTCCCACAGCTCACCGCTGACTCGGTAGCTGGGCCAGGTTCTAGGTTCTGTCGAGGGCAGGATGTCGTGACTCGTGAGGGCCAAAAATCGATACCTCACCGTCTCGCCTGGGCGATAGAGCGGCTTGTCTGTCTCACCCATGATGACGGTGTACCGAGACACGAAGCGGACGCTTTTTCTTACGCTCTTATTTACCAGTTGATCCTGCTGACAACCGGGTTCAGATGGACAGTAGAAGTAGGTCACGTTGAGATCAAAGTGAGCTCTCGGTTGCAGTTCGATGGGAACAAAGTAGCGCAATTCGTAGATGTGCATCTCTGCACCCTCCTCAGTCTTCTGCTTTGGCTCAAGACTGTCAAAGACAGAGAAGCCCTTACCCTCCGTTTTCAGTCCGTAGGACTGCATGTCAATCGTCACCTTGGTGAGAGGTTTGAGAGAACGGATCCAAATAGGGTTGGGCAGATCAATGAAAAATTGGTCCGACGTTGAAATCGTCACCGTGTTATTGGCATCGTAGTTAGTTCTGCCATATGGGTAGGCGATACAATTTGGTGCAAATAGGATACACACCACAAGCAGCTGGAACTGTACGCGTGTCCACATTGTGCATGATACTTCATGCTGTGAAAGCCTGAATATTTATGGCAAGTGAGATGCCTCCTCTATCGTGATTGGCTGTTTGTTTGTAAACAACTCTCTGATTGGCCGACGTTGGTGGACTAATAGTAAGTGGTTGGAAATGCCGTGTAGTTGCGACTTAGTGTCCATTAAAATTAGGTGTTTTCAGAGTGGCGGAAAAAAAGATTTGGAAAATTAAGGATTGTTTTATAATGTTTTGTGGACCCCAACTTTAGTTTTCGCTTCGATGCATTTAAACTGCACCATTTTGCAATGAAGAACAGTAGAAATTTGAACAGGTTTATTACAACCCAGCCTCATGAACGTTATGATGAATGAAAACAATCTCAAGTCTTTAGGAAGGCAGAACTTTTGTCATACAGGAAGACAACTGACAACATTTGTGTGTTCTTCGAATAACCAAAATCAAAAAAAGTCCGTTATTGATTAGATCGATGATGAAATTTAGCATTTGAACCCTCGTTCTGTTTATTCGTGAGTCGGACATAACTTATGGGATGGCCTGATTTAATTTTTACGCTATCTGACTCCGACTTAGTGCTGTTAGTAGAGCGTGTTGTTTATTTGTGTGCGACAGACACTGCGTGTGAATGTTTATTTCACTGTCGTGCTTGTTGCAAAATTCGTCTAACCCACGCAATCTCACGGACATCAGTTGTCGGTGGGACGCTCTTCCTTTATCCGATCAACGTCTCTAATCGTTAATTTATTAGTGCAAATGGGGTCCAAGTTAGCCACATTGTGAATCACTGTAATGTTCCATTGGAAAGAGATCTATTCTGGATAAATGAATGAGGTATTTAACATGTTCCTGACTAAAGGTAAAAGAGGGTTTATTTTTATTGTCCTTTTAAAATGCAAAATTTTATTTTGGTCTACTAAAGGGCACTTGTTCAAATCACCGACCCAGTCACCTTAAGCTTAGCCTATTCCTCCCCTTGAACTACTGTGTGTTTTTCCGAGGTTAACAAGGAGGGGACATTTTAGTGAGAGTGATGCATTTCTCTCACTAAAATGACCATTAGATGTCAACACTGGACCTTAAAACCGTCGATTTAGTTTACCTGTTAACCTGTCTATTCTTCAAAGTGAATGCGCTCATCAAATGCAGGCATTGGACAAAATATCGGAAAAACTCTGAAAATCAACTGAATATATGTTTTTACAGGGTGTAGTTCCACACCTTTTGCGACAATTGCAGCCTCCATTCCCCGAGGTACCACTTCATACAAATTGTGCATGTTAGCCCCTTCTTCAGTCAAAACACCTTCACTCAGTGGTGGTGGCGGAAATCGTCTTCTTACTTGAATCTCTCAAAGCGACGTCCACAAACCACGGCTCCTCAATAATGAGGTTGAAGTGATCTGGGGATGAGATGCTCAACTTAATTAGAATGCTCCACCTCGTGCCAATTTTTAAAAAATCGCTGAGATTAGCTGAGAATCTTCGAATTCATGAGGATCAAGTCCTTGTCTTTATCTATTTTATTTCTCATTAATAGACGCCCTTTTTCGAAGTGTCCAAAAGCAATTTCACAAACTGACGGCCTATTTAATAGATAATTTCTGAGGTCTCTGTGGTCACGTGATGTTGTTTACCTATTCTGACCGTGTGAACAAAACTGAGGGGGGTTGTGAGTCCACCCTACCTCGTCAATATGAGGGGAATTTTAACTAGAACAAAGCCTTCCTCCAAGGTGATCGCATGATGTCCTCACTGTTGACAATGTGAGAAAGCTAGGCCCATTTATCTGGTAAACTATCTAAAGCATCTTATATGTAAGTCGTGGGATTTGCATGGGCGTGATTGCTCTGTTTATTAAAATCTGTTTTCGTGATCGGTTGCACGTGATTGCTACTTCTTTAAGTGCTAAAACTCATCATTTTTATTGGAAAGATATCTTGTTTTCTAGTTGGAATGAATTGAAAGACGAGGATTTCTAAAACTGATAAGTGGTTTGTATTGACCTTGGTTGTAGACTGACATGATGTTTTCGCTAAGCCTAAGTCTGCATTGCGTTGAAAATATCGCCCTTTCGAATGATTTTAATTTCGACACCGCTTAAAGAGGGAATGAAGTGCGTGTTTAAGGACAGAAATTAAGTTCTAACAGAGGTCATATGGCATTGGCCTGGGGTGAACCAAATAAAGAATCACAAAAGGCACGCCTGGGTTAAGGCTGACCTCTAGGACTATCGGAGATTCCAAATTGTTGGTGCTCCTATGAATGACAGGGACTAGTGTAATAGGAACTGCCCCGAATGCTGCTTGGCTTTTCAGGGGGTTGTTGGCTGAAAGAGACCGTCGGATTAACTCTAATTGGAATTGTGAGAGTGGATCGCAAGACCACGGCTCTTAAAATCACTGCAGAGCTCCTCAATGAACGCCCACAGAACAGGACCCAGTCTCCACAAAAACCCCTCCTTGAGAGAGCTGCACAAGGGAGCTGGATTCCACCACGGAAGAGCTGCAATTGGCAAACCTCTGCTCTCGAAGGCGACAACTGTTTCAAAGCGGTTAGGGTGAAGTGGAAACCTCCAGCATAAGTGGTCCCTCCGGAAGTGAGTCATCATTGAGAATCAGCATTGTTTGCCTCATTTTCGACCTGCGACAGGCAAGTGTACGACGTTTGGAGGCAGCCGAAAGAGGCACTTAATCCCAACCGGGAACACGGCTGGGGTTCTGTCCAAATGATCTGGAGTACGACTTACTATTTATTGGAAATCCGACATCAGGTCAACGATTTCCCTTCCCTTGTGGAGAAAGAATCAACAGCCGAGACCACTGAGGAATTTTGGGTGATCAAGTTCTTCACCCAATGGTTGTTCAAGAACTGTGGTTTCCGGGGTGGGGGGAACGCCATCGCCATCTTGCAAGATGATGGTAATGCAGCACCAAGCCATACGGCACGCGGTATATCCCAACGAAGTTGAGCATCTCATATGGCCACTACGTCATTACTGGGTAAAGTTGCAGGCAATAAATTACAAAAATTGGTATTCAAGAGCGTTAGCACTTCTGCTTAGAGCGAAGAAGATGGCAACCATAAGCGAACATACTCGTCAGCTTTTCCCAACTTTTATAAGCCTTTCAAGTCGTTGTCTCTTGGTGCTGGAATATTGCGTGTCGTCTGGTGGAATATTTGGTGAACTTCGTTCCCTTTCGTTGAGTTTGCGTAGCCAATTTATTCTTCCAAAATTGGCTACAATCTTGACTGCTGTTAGATATTTGGTGTGGAAGTTGTGTCGGCCTGACGGTAGCTAGTCGATGTCATGTTGTCAGGCTCACACAAAGCCCACCAAATCCTTGCTACCGTAGACCCCGACGCCAATCGAATTGCGTGAGTCATGTCGCCTTTTTGCTAATATCATATAAAGCTGCGAATGCACGACTCACACACACAGGTTTGCTTTGTATGTAGACGTCCTGGTGCTCACGCCTTCTCTTTCCCTCCTCTCACCGGGAGTGGAGCCATCTTAACGGGGTAGCAAAGCCATCTTGTGGAGAAATTAACTGTAGCCTATCTGCCACAAACCCATACACTCAAAGCATCGTAGATTATCCCCTCATGACTCTAACTGTCAGTGAAACCGGACTCAAGTCCATCAGTGGTTTACACACTCCCAGCGCCTCGAATTTCTGACCGATCGAAAATTGATGAACTCAAAGACACTGGCGCATTCCTCAACCATGAGTCACCAGCATTCCAAATGACCGTCTAGACTAAGCAGAGCAAATCGTCCAGCTTGTTGATAGGCCGAAGCAGCTGGTTAATCAGCCTGGTTGTCTACAAAATTTGTGGCTAAGGTTACTATTCATCTAGTTAGGTCCCTGAAATATGGTATTTCTTGCAATGAAATTGCAATCATGCCTGGCAGTATAGATATAAATAGTTTAATATTAACTGAACCACGATTCTTCAATCAACTTTTTTGACCTGGGATTTTAGTCCGTAAAAGTATCAAATACAACACTTGTTTTATGGGAAATGTGACATTCGCATTCATGGAGAATGTGAATTTCAACTGATTTAGCCTTCTTACAAGGATTTTGGTCGTTGCAAAACCAGTTAAGTAAACGTAAGCGTTGAAACTCAACATAAGGAAAATCATGAATGAACTTGATAGTAGACATGACTTCCTACACTTACATCAAGTAGTGCTGTTAGTTTGTCCAAGCCTGACCTGGAGATAATGAAGTCGAGGGCACGTTGTATGTGCTTGGCACAACACGCTTTTGTGCTCCTGTGGTTATTAAAACTTGTGGAGCTTTGGCGCCTACATAGAATAGGTAACCAAGGCAGCCGATGGCATAAAACTACTCGTGCGAGTTGGCAGATGTCCATCAAAGCTAGCGGTGGTGGTGGTGTAGTAGATGCAGTTAGGAAATCTGAACCCTCCTTATAAATTTCACGACTTCAGTGTTTTCCTGAGCTAATGAAATGAGCTCTCTGCATTTCATGCATCAATTTCCGAGATGCCGGATACCTTGTGTGTACATGGAATTTTGCTCCTTGACCACTTCTAATTTCATTGAAAGCATCATTTATTGTGCCACATAGAGTACCCAAATCGTTGGCGTTAATGAGGTTTCTCTTTCACCCGTTAGATAAGGAAAAGTCGAATTTTTGGAAGCAAATAATTCCTAAAAACTGTCTAGTTTAATTTTGGATATAATTAGAGCATTTTCAAATTAATGCTGTGAGCAGAACTCTGTTCTACTTTTCCATCATTTTCCGAATCAAACGTTGGATTTACGACGCTTAATTTGAATTCTTAGTGGCCACTTCAGCTAAACACATTCATACTTCTTCCAAATATATGTGTGTTTATTCATTATCGAATAAGACATTCACATTAATAAAAGTGTTTTATGAAACTTCTTGAAATCCTATTTTCCGTTAAACAATACGTCAGCTTTTAGGAAGGAATAAGCAGGAATTGTGCATAACATTTTGGGAAATGGATTAACAATTGTCTTACTAGGTGTTGAAAAGTAGTAACTCTTACATTATCTATTTGTACTCTAAAAGTCTAGAGTCTCAATGATCGTTGTTTAAATCCACTGGTGGAATA